>JAOYSI010003747.1:0-10670 GCA_025775065.1 Hiodon alosoides
AAGTTGGTAAATATTATGGTGGTTCCACTGGTTTAATTGCCAGCTTGAACCCCTGATTTGTGGATATTTATTTAGCTCATGTAATCTGAGGATCCCAGCCTGATGTATAGATGAGTAAAACATAGTAAAAGTTACACTGTCTGTTGACCACAGTACACATCTAGGTTTGTAATGACTGGTGTAGTTCAGTAAAGCTGACGTGTGAAGTCATGGAAATATGTGACACAAAGATTAGCTGACCCTGAATAATGCCAGTGTCAGATAAACATGTTAATGATTTCTCTTCTGTTCATTGTGGGGTCAGTGGCAGCGCCCCTGAGATATTGTATATCAGTGTACATCTACTGCAGAGGCTGCTGGAGGACTGTATTGTTGCCAGCGTGACTTGCAAGTGCATTTTGCTGCATGATAAAGAATGATAACTTTTTTTTTTTTAAAGGCCTTGAGCCAAATGGCAAGCATTGACGATTTACGTTTTACTTCTGACTTTAGACATCGACGTGTCAGAGAATGGGCAGTGGATGGTATAGTGGTTATGGACATGGACCAAAAAATAGCACAGACCCCAGCTGGGGAAGTCTGGGAACTAATTAAGGTTATTAATTGAGGATTAAGGTTCAGAAACGAAGGTACAGAATCCGGCATTAAAACTGTCTGAATCAATGGCTGGTAATCGTGGTCAGGGTTTGGGATACAGTGGAGAGTCAGTGTGGTTTTCCAAGCCCAGTTTCCTTGGGAGTGGGGAGCGGGCGTTAGCACTTCTGCGAGAGTAGCCAGGTCCCATTACAGTTGGGATCCTAACTCTTCAGCTGGTGCTGAGGGTGGTGCCCGATTTGGGATAATGGCGAATAAATAACCTCTGCAATTATTGTTAACCCTTTAGGATGCCTTTTGGCTTGTATGCCTGTATGCCCAGGTTTATACAGTAATTTGGCAAACCTGCTCAGTGCTGTTCCGCACCCAGCCCACACAAGCTCCTTCTCCTCTCTACACCTACACAACTCCATCTAGTCGCGGTTGTCATGACACCTGAACAGCCATACCCAGTCTGACTCTGTGCTGAATACCATTCCACCGTTAACAGGGCTTATTCAAGTCTCGTCCACAACCTGAATCTACTCCTAGAAGCTGTGTTTGCCTCCCTTATCAACTCTACGACCAATGAAGTCCTGAGGCTAACCGTGTACTTAAAAAAAAATCCTTTTGCAAATAATGCGCAATTTGACATTACAGGTGCGTATTCAACTCAATGAAGTTTGCCAGGAGTATTTTCATCAGACAAGTTAGTGTATGATCCCATAATGCACAGCATGGGCCAAGACTGTAGCTTTTTAACTATGCTAGGATAGACTCCACAACGGCTTAAGAAACAATAGCTGTTCCGTATGTGAATTCTATTACGCTTACACTACCAGTGTATCAAAAATTTTGTTGTTATCCTGATGCCTCTTAAACTCTGCTCAGTTTCCTGGCTCGTTCTCAGACACGTGCATGAGGAAAAAGACCCTGAGTGATTCCCAGAAGAATTTATCTTAATTTCAGCTATTGTGACTTCAATGATTCTGGCTGCCTCTGTAGGTGAAGATAAAACGGACCGATTTCTGAACGTGGCGTCTTTTGTCTTCAGGCGCAGACAGGCGGGAGAGGGAAGGAGCGTCCCGCAGCAGGGCGTCCCCCTCAGCATGGCCTCACGGGGCCTCACCCACTCCTTCCAGCTGGACCATGGATGTGGACGGGGTGAAGCTGGAGGACGCCTCAGGGAGATCCTCGGAGCTTGACCTCAGCTTAGAGGGGTACGCGTCGGAGCTGCGCGGCTGCCAAGGGCGAATGAGGACCGGAGTGTACAGCACCTCTGACCTGCCGTCCCTCCTTACCGTGAAGGCTGAAAGCAATAAGACTGGCAAGAGCGAGTGCAAGGCCACCTTTGTCTGAGGCCCTGGGAACTGCGCAGTGCTGGAATTGTCGACCGTGGCAGTCATCCGAAACGGGAGGCTGAGAAAAAGAAAAAAAAGGAAATAAACTCTATTTTAAAGCAATGTTTACTCGTATTGTAGGAAAGCAATAAAAAAAAAAAACGAGAAACTTAGTTCAAAGCGTGACGCAAGTTATTGTTAAGCTTAATGGTGTTGCACAACGTACAAATTGCCTACATTGACAAAAGCCCAAGCTGAATGGTTGTAATCAGTTTGGCTTCATCTTTTATCTGCATTGTTCATCCTAGCATCCCCCTTGATCTTCTTTGAGCAGCTGTTTAAGAACAGTTTAAACTTATCAACTCTGAACGAGAAGCTATTCCCCCTTGTCAAGTCCCATGCTGATTAAACCAAGAATGTAAGAAGCAAATGAGTTGGCTATGTGGCTAGCACTATATTTTGTCTTTATGTTTTTGTTTTAATTATATGAGTAATGCCGCATCCTTGCCTTCCTCATGTTGGTCGGCCCATCAGTAATCTTGTTGCTTTAGCTGTTGAAGCAGTCTTAATATTTTGTATGCAATTTCTCTCAATGGTTGTCTGCATATTAAAGCCATTTATCCATTTATTCAGAGACTTGAGTTACTGGCATCTTGTTTTAAATCAAATTTAAAACTGCTGGGCTGCAGGTTCATCTTTTAAATTGTGCGAGCAGCTGGGTGGTTTTTTTTGTAAAGAATGTTATCGGAAGAGTTAAGTCATTTTGAGCTTTTCGGATGTTTCCACTGCAGCTACAAGACAGGTATCGAGACCTTGTTTACAGAATCATGCCCAGTTGAGTAACCTAAAAATATTCTGTATTTGAAAGTCTTTGCTTCAGATATGTTTTTTTGATGTTAAATGGTATTAAGAGCCGCTGTCTGTAGAATAAAATGAACGAGAAAGATCATCCCTGGTGTTTTTTCTTCTACTCAGTGCATGCAGTGGTTCTTAATCAGATGTTATCCAAATATGTAAATTCCTATCTCTGTATAGATATTGCTAGAGATAATTCCATCCAAGCACACTAATCAAAATATTTTTTAAATGTATCATTAAAAGGTGTAATGGCTTGATTAGACTGGATCATTTCCAGAGAAGAGAAACAACCACTAAATCGATGAGAGAGGCTTAAATTATAGCCATAGCAGTGAAAAAAATCATTAATTTTTAAGTCTCTATACCAGCCAGGTCTGAAACATTATGAAAACATGATGTATATGATGTTACTCTTTTGATCTTTTGAATTGGTAAATTGCCATTGATGATTTGCATTTGTTCAGTCAGCTCCAACCTGAACAGACACATTCCCATATATTTTTTGTTGTGGTTTATAAGTGTATTAACTTTCTGCCTTTGAATCTGTTGACCAGACAAGTGTTTGGAACCTGCCAACCGATTGCACAATTCTTCTGTGTTCTATTAAGTGGAAACAGACCAGCCAAGTTGCCTACTAATTCCATCTGTTGCCAGTAAGATCTTATGATTTTTCAAATGCAGTGTGTTGTTTTAGCAATAGTTTGTGGTCTTGGCCTTAACTGCCTGGACATTTGTCACAACAGGTGAATGGAATTTTGGGTCACGCGAGGTGTGTTGACTTACAGAAGGGAAGACAAATTCCGCCACCACAAGACCCTTTCATCCTCGGTCATTACAACAAAATAAATATTTGAATTACTTCCAAGAACAATCAAATAAAAACGTATTCGTTTACTTAAACCTCAACCCTTCGATTCAGCTTGACGTTATTTTAGGCATAAATGTATCTCAGAAGACGGCCGAACGTAACTTTTCAACATTTATGAATAAATATTACGCAAATAACCGCTGTTATGTTTTTTTATTTAGTACCCATCAAAATAGTTTTCCCAAATGACGCAACTGAGCGAGTTCATTCAATACGAAGTTGCTGGATAGTATCACTACTTGGAGGGTTCACAACTGGCTTCTCCAACGAAAACCGGTTGTCGACTTCTAGTACTAGCAACTTAAGAAAGTTTTGCGGCGGAAACTACCTTTGAAAATGACTATTAGATTAAATGTTAATAAAACACAAGTAACCGGACGAATACGGATGGGCTACGTCGTATTTCTTCTCCTCTTCAATTCTGCGTTCAGCTCGAGGACAGTAAGTTCAGTTAAAAAATATGAGTGTTATCGTTTTTGCGTTTACAGTAACCACGTTTATACTGCATCGCTCTAGTTGCTGGCAAAGAGTCCGTACAAATAGTGAAGTGAACACACTGAAGTCGCCGGTTGTGTTTTTTAACATCACGAGGTGTGTTCTGAAAACTCTTTGGGCACATGAGTTGATAAGAATATTTACTAATAGTAAAACGGTATGGATTATCTTAAAAGTAGAATTATACCGTTAAAATAAAAGTGAAAAGGGGAACATCCTCGTAGATTGACTAATATTCGTTAATCTAGTGAACTCGTGTGTAATGTAATGTGGGCTAATACATCATGGTTTGGTGATGTGACGAACGAGCATCTGCGAGTACTGATTTGTGTAAATGAACAGAAACCAACATAAGTATTTATTGCGTTACTTTCGGTTAATAGATTGTGTGTATTTGCAGCGCATGGTACCTCCTGGACATGAAGTTCTGAGTTCCAGGAATATAGAAAAGAAAATTCATAATAAAGGTACAATCCACACAATTGTAAACCACACAACCACACAATGTATTTTCGGACAAAATATCAAGAAACGATTAAGCTGTTCTGTATAGAATGATAATTCTAGCCATAATTAATAATTCATATTGTCCTTTGAGTTTAACACAAAATCAACATTTTAAAGATATATCCTTGAGCGTTGTATATACTTAGTACATAAATTGAATTCAGAAAATGTTTGTATATGTCATATGGCTCATCTAATTGTGCTTAACATGGACTGGAACCCAGTGTTCACCATGGAAAGAAATGAGTGCAAATTCCCATTCCTATACGCTGGAAGCCTTCATCATGAGTGTATCCCCACTCACTCCACAAAGTACTGGTAAGTCAGAAAGTGTCTGCGTCAAAGTTGGTTTAGTTTAATTATCCTAACACGAACAAAAACAGAAACAGATCTAAATTGCTTGTGTGCCTGTGCGCGCGTGCGCACAAACACGCACACGCACACAGTGGTTTTTAGTGCGTAAGTGACTGGATTAGCCATGAAACTAACCCTGCCTATTTAATTGAATGCAGACTGCCACCAATGAGATGAGATTTCTTATTTTGCACTAATATGATGTAGGGCTACAGGATTGGATGGCCCCTGTACAGCCAGTCAACTGTACTGCCAGTTCACTTTCCACATTTCCTCCACTAGTGGCTTGGATAGAACCTTGATGCTCTCTAAATTTGTCTGACTCATAGAACTGTCTGACTATTGCAAGCAACCTAAGCACAGAGATCAGGGAGCTTTTATGTTTATTTGTGAGATTATATTTATTATGTTTCTGATTTCTATTTGTTAGCTGACTTATTTCCTGCACTGGGGTAAGACGGATGTATGATCTAAATATATAAGCGTAGGATGGTTTATCAAGCTATGTCTGCGTCACACTTGAACATTAAATGAACGTTTTGTTTTTGTTAACATTAGGTGTTCTCTTACGCATGACTTTGAACAGGACCATCTGTGGGGTTACTGTGAAACTGAAAGCACTGATGTGAACGGTAGGACCGTTTGTGTTTGTGTTTTTGCGTGTGTGTGTGTGTGTGTGTGTGTGTATGCATGTGCGTGTGTGTGTGCATGTGCGTGTGTGTGCATGTGCGTGTGTGTATGCATGTGCGTGTGTGTGTGCATGTGCGTGTGTGTGCATGTGCATGTGCGTGTGCGTAATCAGATGTAATCATGCATCATTTGCTTTGTCCCCTTGTGTCTGGTTAATCACTGATGTTCGTCTATGCAGAGGTCAGACCAGTGGGCCCATGCGATGAAAATCCGTGCCTGAACGGCGGCATCTGCACCAGTAGCCCCCGCTCATTGTCCTTTGAGTGCTCCTGTCCCGAGGGCTTCACTGGGAGGCTCTGCTCGCAGAGTGAGTGCCACAGGCTGAGCGGGGCACCACACTGTGCTCTTGTGTGGTTACCCAGGTGGTGCATTCTCACCTTCTGAAGCCTTCGCCAAGTGTTTTTTTTATTTTGTTTCTCCTGCAATGCCATGTCTCTCTTGTCATTGGTAGAGAAATGCTATGAAAAGTTGCACTTGAAGCACTATGACATTGGAGAGTCCTGGGGAAGAATTCACGTGCGGAATGTGGAGCAGTGCACTTGTGTGGATGGGGAAAGCCTGTGTGAGCGTATCCGATACACAGGTACAGTCAGCGCAAGGAGACGGGAGAGTTCTTGTTACTATTAAAGGGTATCAAGTCACAGTGCTGAAACCTGAAGCCCCTATTGGCTTGTGATGTCTTTGTAGTGACATCTCTTCATTTATAATGTGGATCTTGTTGAATGGGTGTAAAACTCTGAATGCCCCGGGCAACTCATATTACTCCATTCCTCACACCTCACCGACTCTTGAGTTTCTACCTGTGTCATATTACTCCCACTCATGCCTCAAGGTCTTTCCAAAGATCTTTTTCAGCGGAGGGTTGGTTTTAGGAAAAGGTGGGAAAAACGTATGTCGCCGACATGGCAGTTATTTGGATCGTCTGAAGAAAAGAAAAAAAAACAGGCGCTTTGTTTTATTAAAAACTTTGTGTATTTCCACGTGTATACTACCGTTAAGTATGTTTTGATTATATTAAAACATGCAGATGTCAGCATGGTAGTCTCCTCCACTGTTTCATTTAGATACTGTCAGAAGTTTGAATTGGCATGTTCGCGATTCAGCGTTCACAACGGACCAATCACTGTCATTAATATCGCTCATGCTCAGTGGACTATCCTTTGGAGAGATTAGATTCAGACATCTTATATATTCATTGGGTAATAAATGAAAAATGGAAGGTTTGATCTCATGTGATACGATGAGAGTGATTAGAGTTTGCCTGATGTCACGTCCTTTGGCTTTCTTAATTCGTATTTAAGAATGCTAGCATAGCATCAAAACAGCCTCAGTTTAACTTTCAGAGAAGGCATAAGGTTTATGATGTGTGGGTAGTGTCCTAGAGTACCCAAGTGCTACTATGATGAAAGAGTGTGCTGTTGAAAAGTGTTAATGTTCACAATTTTCTCTACTGCAATCGGGGACTTTGAAAAGATGTTTGAGTTATATCTAATCCCGTGTGCCTGCATGTGCAGAATGTGCCACAAACCCCTGTCTGAATGAAGGGACGTGCCGGCTCATATCTAGGGGGGAGGCCGTGTGTGCCTGCAGGCCTGGCTACGCCGGGCCACACTGCAGCATCAGTGAGTACTGCTCTTTAAAAGCCGGGCCCCGCGCGCCTCACGATCCCACCAACGTTTACAGACTTTCCATTGAGTACAGGTTGCATATAAAGTGATCTAAGCAGAACCGCCAAACCTCTACGCATTATTTTTATAGCTAGTACTCATTTAAACATCACTCTAAGCAGGATGTTATGATTTAATATACACAAGAAGACAGTTTCACTTGTTTCACCGCACAGTCTGTGGTGAGTCATGACATTTGCCGGTAATTCAACAAGGAATGAAAGGTAGCAGGGATGCAGGATTTTGGGTTTTACGAGTGGAGGTTCACCCAGATGTCGGCCTCTAACTCTAGCTTTTATAAAAGCTCTGCTTTCCATTACACACGTCTTATATTGTTGATTAACAAAACGTCAACAACAACTAATGAAACGCATTTATACAGCTTTCTCCAAAGCTTTGATGATTGTACTTTTTATGGGCCATTACACGTTAAAAAATGTGAAGATTAATGACCTTTTAAAATATACTGTTGGCAAAAAAGAGTCAGGTCAGTGTTAAGAACTTAATACGAGTATTTGTAAGCATTGTCACAATAGACAGATCTCACATGGCCACTTGCACACCACTCACAACGATGTATAAATCTCCTCCTCACTTCTCCGTGCAAAAGTGCAGTCCTTCAGTAACAGCTTGTTCCGTGTTGGACAGCCCCCGAGGCAAAGTGCTATGAGAACAACGGCGCTGAGTATCGCGGTACGGCCAGCGTCACCCTCTCTGGAGCCCACTGCCTGCCCTGGAACTCCGACCTGCTGCATGACGAGCTCAACCTGGGGAGTGTGGAGAACGCGGCCCGGCTGGGCCTCGGGGATCACTCCTTCTGCAGGTGTGTGTTGACCACCTCCCACGGACCTTTTCTTCCATTTCGCGAATGCAGGCGGTCCTGCTCGTCAGTACTGTTCGGTGGGAGGGGATTCTGGGTATCGGCTAAAATGTGGCGCGTGGAGGGGGAGGCCAGTGTGCTTTGATTACCAGTTTGCATGCTTTAAAGGAACCCCGATGAGGATAAAATGGCATGGTGCTACACTCAGAAGAACACGGAGATCTCCTGGGAGTACTGCGACATTCCATCATGCAGGCAGCTGAGTTGTGAGTATCAAGGACAGTTGGACATAGTGCTGAACTTGCTGAGGCCTGCTGAGTAAAACGAACAATTACAACGGAGCTTCACCGATGTGACTGCTGGAGTAAAGGCCAGGGTAAAACAATGCGGAGAAATAGATCCTGAAGAATCTCAGTGAGATTATTCTAATGCAAATGGGTGCATCAAAAGTGACGGATTCATTTCAAACAATTAAGGTGGCTGTGAATTTAAATCTGGTTTTTGGCACCGTGTGGGTGGGAGATGAGATTACAGCGGGGAGCAGTGAGACGAGAACATCTCAAGCTTTCAGCTGTCTAACGGCATCGAACTGCACTCAATCTAAATCCAGAAGATTTCTTAAGGCTGATTGTCATGCTGTCGGCTTGTGACTTCTGTTCAGTTTATACTTTTGAGTTTGCTCATTGGTGTGTCCGTGTTCATGTGTTTGCCAGCCCTTAACACCAAGGTCTTTTCAACCTCGTTGGAATCAGGTAAGCAACCATAAATTAGGTAAGCTTTACACTAAGGTTTAATTTATCAGTTATTCAGTTTTATCAGATTTTAAGTCAGTATAGATTACGCATAATAAACCCCGGATGTCAGTGAATAGGGGTTCATGATCTCAGTGATTGTTATTGTCATCAGTTAATTAATTAATCAAATTTATTTGGTAGTATAAAATTTGTTTTATTCAGTGCCATAATTATTTAGTGTGAAAGATAACCATTGACCGATCATTACATTTTATTTTATTCTGTACAACCTGTGGAGAAAAGGCTGCTATGTTAATCGCTGTCTGCTGTACATTTAGGTTAGCAAGACGCTGTCCATATCTAATGTGGCTCAGCATCATTGTCATTACGGAATAGCTAAGTGGAGTTAATGTCCCACAAATGCAGGAATTGCTTGACCAACCCAACCCCCCACCCCCACCCTCTCATAGCATTTACTCGGTTGTCGGTGAGCCCGAAAAGTAGCCCCCACCCCGAGCCCCCCACAACTCGGCCCAGTCGGACACCTGTTTGCGGGCTGAAACCGCTGGTACGGCAACGGGTCCTGGGCGGGATCTCAGCCCAGCCTGGTTCCAACCCCTGGATGGCAGGCATCTACATCGGGGAGTCGTTCTGCGCTGGCACCCTAATCTCGTACTGCTGGCTGGTATCCGCAGCCCACTGCTTCTCTGGCAAGTAAGACTCTGCACCTAGCCCCGGGCTCACACCCAGTGCCCTGAACCTGGAAGGGCCGTTAAAACGGATTCTGTGTCTCTCCTAGGCCCCGCCGGCAGACCATTCGTGTTGTGCTTGGTCAACATAAATTTAATGACACTGGTCCAACAGCGAAGTCATACAACATTGAGAAGTACATATTACCTGATAAATATTCGGCGTTCAATCCCACCATCCATGATATTGGTAAGCAGGTATATTTATCTATACATATTTGCCATAAGTTAGATTCTGTAAGCTTTCTCGCACCCGATTGTGTCTGTTTGAGTGTGTGAACTGTATTGAATTCTTTTTACGTAACCACACAATGATATACACCCAGTGTGATAATGATATTGTGGGAAATTATTATATTGAGGGGAGTTTAAGATGCATAAATAAACTGAATATAGTCAGTTAAACAGCTGAGTCACTTGTGTTTAGCATTTATTTCCTGAAAGTTTGTTCCCATAGTTACGGTTATACCTCCTCTTCAACCGCTTTCATTCCAAAGTTAAGTCCAGATCTTGAATCACAAATTTGCGCTCCATCTCCTTATATGGCCACACCATTACCCGGGTCACTGTCTACCTTTAACAGTTAAAATATTCCACATCCATCTGTTTTTTTGAGCGCAGGCCTGTCACTGTCGTCATGGTTATACTCATTATCACTCGTGTAAACACTAGTGCCGCGCTAGACGAGTCACTGCCTTCGAGACGTGCACTTCAGTAGCCGGAGTCACTGTAGCGGACCACTCAAAAGCTTGTCTCCTGCTGAGTCGCACGTTTCCTGGCCGCTGCGCAACCCAGTGCATCGGCCTTCGGAGGAGCTCGCACTCCTGCCTTCTTTCTCTCTGGATGACGGGCGCACCAGAATATGTTCCTTACACCTACGGTGACCGCTTAACAATGTGCGCGCGCGGGGGGGGGGGGGGGGGGGGGGTTGGTCGCTGCCCGGCCCCCCCAAAAATGGTTAAACCGGGGAAGTATTTTAAATGTGGGGGCCCAATTTTTGAAAAAATTGAAGGGT
>JAOYSI010003747.1:22353-36508 GCA_025775065.1 Hiodon alosoides
CTCAGCCCCAGAGAAAGAGCTCAGCCCCAGAGAAAGAGCTCAGCCCCAGAAAAAGACCTCAGCCCCAGAGAAAGACCTCCGCCCCAAAGAAAGAAAGAAGGAAAGAAAGGAGGAAAAAGACACAGGCTTTAATTGCAGTTGTGTATGATCGAAAGTAGATGGGTTGGAAATAATAGTTTTTTTTTGTATAGCAGTCCAAGGTTTTGTGTTGTTGGTTGCGATGTGCTACCTATCGCCTATCGCTATATAGCTTGTTGTAGCAATTGCTCGATTCCACAATTCACTCAGTCAAAGAATGTTGCCTTTGTGTCAGTCGCACTAAGACAGGTTTTATCCAGGGACTGCGCCCCTTTCATTAGTGGAAAAAACATGCTGGAGCTGGAGCCACTGGAGCTGATGTTCCTGGCAGACATGGAATAAACTCCAGGGCCTTAGCAAGCGCTTTGTAACTAATACCCTGCTTGTCCGACTCCAGTAAAACCTCTCTCCACCTGCCAGAGACAGTCAGCTTCTCTTTGTTCCAGACGGAACGCACCGGTTGATAACTTCTTTTGTGCTATTTTTGTCAAAATATCTATTTGTCAGAAAGGGTGTTTTCATTTGTCAACATGACAAGGGAGAACTTTTGAATGGAATTTCTCTCGGGAAAGAAAGTATAGTAGATACCGAGAGAAAGAAACATCTACAAAATGGCAGACTTTTTGTTCTTCAACACGAACAGTAACACTGCAAAACTCTCCCAAGTCAACTGAAAGAAAATCTGCTGCTTTTTGCAGACAGTTATGTACAATATGGGCAGCAAAACCATTGCCTAAAATATGTTTTCCCCTTTACCTTGTAGTATTTGGCCAGATGTTGTTGTTTTTTTCTAGCTCGCTAGGCAACCGCAAAATTTATATTTTTATCGTCTGCACAGAGACCAGCAGTCTTCAATGTTCCTCAATCTGTTGGGAAAGGATTTTGTTTGAACCTCACGTTTCTCCAGGCAGAGAAAAAAAATGATATCATTTTATTGTTGACTCTGTTTGAAGGTAAGAAATCATGCAGTTGACATAGTTGTATGGCATTATGGTTTGATCTGCTACACTAGGTTGATGAAAGCACACCTTTTCCAAATCCCCACGCACTTCTTCCTCTGCCAGAGGAGCTAATACGTTACATTCAGTGGCCTCCGTTCTGATGCGTGCAGAAGCAAATGGGTTGTACAATTTCTGGATTGCAATCACCGGACCGGAAACTATGTACACGAACCACCGAATAATATGCAAAAAATTCCCTTGCTTGCATACGCTTTATCGGAGTCTCTAAGTTTATAGGAAGGTCTGTAACAGTGTGGAACACTTAGTCTTCCCAGTGTCTTTGTGTTTCTTGGTGTGGATATGTTGAGTTACGTCTGGGTGGACTCCATCAGCGGTAGGTTTAAATTTAAATTTAGCTCGGCAATTTTGTCGAATCTTATTACATCATTGAAAGAACAAAAACATTTTTGAGGTTTTGTGAGTGAATTATAAAAGCTAACTAACATCAACAGATGGGCTAGAGCTGATGTCAGCAGAGAGTAAGTAGGGAAACCTAAAAAGGTCCTGAAATACGAGGCTGTCAGTATAAATGCAGGACATCTGGTTACCTTAACCTTAGGCTTACTGGTCATATAAATAGAAAAACTAGCTACAGACATTCTTGGGAAAAGTATCTCTTTCCTGACAATAGAGCTCTGTGGAAGGCTTTGACTGACTTGAGGATAGCTATTGATGCTAAAATAAATGCCACACACGCGCACATCCACACGCACACACACTACAGTTGATTAAAGTGATTAAAGTTGTACGGACCTTAGTTGAGGTGAGGTGAGGTGAGGCGACAGTTACCTGTTGAGTTGTGACAGTGACAGCCCTGCTTGCTCAAGCACACCAGGACAGCTGAAGGGCAGGTAGTGACACCCCCCCCCCCCCCCCATCACCTAAGATGGGCACAAGATCACGGATGGGTAAGCCTATTCTATTGGTTTCCCATGCCTAGTCGGAAGCACTGAGTGACTTTGGTTATGTACCTTTCATCCCGTAAGAGCAGGATTCCGGCCTGTTATAGCTCCCCGAGGACCGTGCTACAGCCGTAAACAAGAACATTGTCTTCTGGTCGTGAGGCTCTTAGAGCCGGCTTTCGCATCAGGCTCTCCCTGCTGCCTGCTCTGCCCGGCCTCTGCCCACCTCTTACCCGTCCCATCCCTGCCCTGGAGGCCATGCTCTGGCTGTGCGGCAGACGGGCGATGCTGTCCACCTGAAGGATAAAAGCCGCTACAGGAAAGCAGTGGAACTCCAGAGTGCTTTTGCTTTGAACGCGTCCTGGCTCATTTACTGCTCCAACGGTGCATCCAGTCGCATCAAAACACTGCACTCAAATTAACGACGCCCATAGGCAGGAATGCATTACAAGGGTATTCTGGTAGAGGGAGTCACGCTACGTGCATTGAAAAATGATTGTAGGGATGTGACTGAAAAAAGAGCTTACAAATGTTTATGGTTTGGCAGTGGTTTTTTTGAGGTTAGTGTAGGACCTAAACTAAAAGACGTATTAGAGCTTGGGAAGTAGCCTAAACGAATGGTAGTGCAAAGCTCTAAGATGGACCGACTGTGGAGATCACAGTTTACAGGTCACTGGCCCTCACTTAAACGCAGCCAGCTCGACACCGAGCCGGAGTACTGTAGTGCTGTAGAAGTGACTAGATTGTCATGTACTGTATAGACTTCTACACCCAATGAGCTTTATAGTGACAAATATGTGTGGACACTAGCAAACCCCACAAGTTTTCTCCTCTACAACTTTCCTCTACCTTGGCCTAAGCCAACTAAAATCACAGCTATTTTCAAGCCATAGTCACTGCGAAGTCGATTTCTGCATCTATTCATAGAATTCAAAGACTAGCAGGAAATACAACAAAATGTCCTGAACTATTTTGCCTGCCAGGCTGTTTTTAGGTGGAATAATAAAGTGGCCGTTACTGAAATCCGAGCAGGTCTGTTTGCCCGACACAAAAGCCCTGCAGTCAGTAGGTAATGGGCAGCAGAGCACGGCACACTGACTGCAGCATACGATTTGGCAGGTGCTGCATGCAGAGGCAATTTTACGTTATCGGCTATTCATTGTTTCATGCAATCGAAAAGCCTGAACATTTGTTTTATCACAGCTATGGTCATAATCACTGTAGTCACCCAAGGCTCCTCAGTGATGGTGTCTGTATCTGGTTCCCTATGGCAGCTCTCTGCCGATGGCCCCCCAGGCCGTGACCTGACACCCGCAGAGTATGGTTTGTGCTAACTTTAATCAGAAAAGACATTTCACTATGAACGCTGTATTTAATACTAGTACCGCATGTCCGAAAATGAATATTGGCAGCAAAAATCTATACGTGCTTGTTTTTTTTTCTTCTTCTCGTTATCTGTGAATATTATAATATTGCAAGTCAGTTTTATTTTCTAGTGCTATCGTACCATGAAGTAGCATTGTGCAACAGCTTCTAGATGAAAGAATGATCTCTGCCAGGAAACGGTGGGTGAGGAGTTTAGGTCAGCCGATATTTCAGAGAGCATTTCAGAGGATGACATTAGAGCCAGATTAAAGCTTTCAGTCTTATGTGTACCAAAGCCTCAGCCAGTCAAGTGATAAGCTGGGTCTTTGCTGCTGTTGTACGTCAATGACAGTGTGTTCAAAAGCAGAGATCTGTGGGAGTCTAAGCCTGATCTTGTCTTCATCGCCAGTGTGCATGTTTGGGTTAATATCCCCATCTCCACCGACTCAAATGAGAGGCTGCACTATACAGTGCCGGAGCTGCAGGAGCCCGGCACTGGGGTCGGAGGTAGTGCCTAAGGCTTTCCGGGCCCATTCCCTGGCCCTGCACGCTGGCTGTGACCTGTGTACGCCCGAGCTGTTTGTGTGACTGTGCTGTAGATCCATGATGTTAGCGACGTGACGTCTGCATGGAAGAAGCTGTCATTTCATGTAATTGCAGGCAAAAGGAGGCAGCGCTGTGCTGAGCGTTTTTCTCTCTTCTAATCAGCTGGGAAAAGCATTAAAGTAATGAACCTGTAATTGTAGCTAACTTGTTTGTAACCACAGAAATGCCTCTTGTCTTTTGCACTGATTGCCCCCTTTGAGCCAGAAGACAATTTAGCTGCAGCATTTCCAATGTCTTGAGGACCATGGATATTGGCTGGGTGTCTAATTGGCTGGGAATCTAATTTACTTCTCAGAATGTGGTAGAAAAATTATGCTGGATGTGAGAAAGGTTAAGATGACTGCGATGTTATTTCCATCCATTTCCAAAACACTTCAGAAAAGCAGGTGGAACTATCTCAGAGTGACACCTATTAATATTTTGTTGTCTTTGTGTGTTGAGTCTTAGGATATTATGAAAAATGTGGCTCATGAAGTAATCTATGTAGTGGTAGAAATCTTTTTGAAAAAATGCCCCTTCATTGTTCTAACTTGTGGCTGCTAGCTACATTACGGGCTTTTGGACTAATAGAAACCCCTTGTCTGATTCTCCTGAGGGCCCTGCCTAAGGTGTGAGGCAGGGGTCAGGAATTCCAGTTAAAAAATATTCCAGAAATATGAAGAAAAACTGTAAAAATTGAGAGAAAAGATACTAAAATACTTGAAAATGAATAATAACGAAGGAGTTAAAACTACTCACAATCTCAAACCCTTCCCTTGGGCCACTTGTGCCCACACACGTGTGCCCCCTGCAGGTGAAGTTTTATGCCAGGGTCCCTCGCCTGCTGTAGAACCTAAAGATCAGGGTTTCCCTGAGCTGCCTTCGGGGGGCTCTCCTGATGGAAACAACGCAGGGTATGCCTCTGTAGTGCGGAGTGTCTACAGGAGCTGCAAGCAGTGTTTCTGAGCCTGCAGTCCTTCCTGGAGGAGATCAAGAGATGCTCGCATGCATCGCGATGGTGGTGTCGTACATCAAACACCAGGGTGGCATGAAGTGACCCTGTCTTTGATGCCTGGTGACCCAGATTCAGGTCTCTCTGATCGCTCTGAGCAGTCCACCTGCCAGGAGTGACAATCGCAGCCACAGATGTCCTGTCGAGGAGTTCTAGACAGCACAGGAGGGAGGCTCCGCCCTCAGGTCGCGAGGCTCATTTGGGATGGCACAGATCAATCTGTCTACGTCCCGAGAGTTGACACGCTGCCTCCTCTGGTTCATCACGAAGAGACGCAGGGTGTCTGGGCGTAGATGCCTCAGTGCACTGCTGATCAGTGTGTCCGGAGTTCTCTTGCTTTTTACGTGTGGCAGGTCAAAGGTTATCCTAACCTAACCTTTCTAACGAATTCATCATTCGATGTAAACCAGTAAGGGGAACTGGAGGTCTGTCCAGTTGGTCCGAGAGTGTCTCCCAGTGAGAGCACTGGTGTATTACGTGGAGAGAACCGGGAGCTTACGCCAGACCGAACAACAGTTTCTCACAGATCTCAGTAGCAGGGACATGTCTTGTCCAAACAAAGCTCACTGCGGTGGTAAAGATGGCGAATCAGCTTAGAAAATGGCCCCAGCCTTAAAAGGTCACTGGCCCTTCCACGAGGGGACAGGCCTCTGCTTGGCCGATGTTCCAGTGTGCAATGGTCGTGGTAATCTGCAATACAGCAGTCTGGCTGACCCTATACATGTTCACAGGTTCTATCAGTTGAACGTCCACTGCTCACTGGATTTTGGATGAGAGTACCTCTATCACATGGTGTAAGGTAAGGGCGTATGTCTGGGCTTATGCATAGTTTGAGTAACTCCGCTAGACCAGAGCCATACTGCTGTCCTTGTGACAGATCGGGTATACTTGCCCATTAGTGATGGTTGATGTTTCATATTTTAAAGGGAACGTTATATAATTAATCGGAATCCTGGTTCTCTAAAATAAAAATATTAACCATCAAGTGCAAAAGGCTATGCTAATCATACATGTTTATTTCAATAACTGTATATCAGTTTAATTAATGCATTTATTGCGGGATAGCGTTTGGGTTTGACGTATCAGGTTTGCACCAATCAGAACACTGGCGCCGAAGCTAGCATGGCGATTGTGTCGCTTACGTTGGTGCAGTACTCCATGGATAGAGAGACGATCTCGAATTCCTGCCAGTACAGAATTAAGTTTACATTTCTGTGTGCGTCTACGAATAACGTAAGTCTGCGTAGTATAATGTTAGTAATTGAAGACGGAGATAAAGTAGTTGTTATTGTTCGTTAAAGTACTTAAATAGTTTCCCTTATTCCCGTGTTGATTCCGTAAACGTTAATACGGTGTTGTTGTTGCTTATTAGTTTCTCGGAAATGTAGCAATAGTGATACTAATTCCAGAGAATATTTCACGCATGTTATCTTGTGTTTAACGTTATATGGTGTCTTGACGACATTATTGAGTTAAATGCTAGGTGAAATGCTGTTTATTGTGCAGTGCACTACTTAGTAAAATGTTTTTAGTTTGATAGCGTGATCTTCCCTTCAGAATATAATTTCTGTGCAGCTGCAAGAAACCAACAAAAACAAAAAAAGTTGCCAACGATGTTCACACAGTGACATTTTAAACGTACACTTTTTAATTGATTTGGGTATACTGCATCTATGAACTGTGTTTTACTGCATTGTATTACAGAAATGTCAAGATATATTCCAGTTTTCCATCAAAAACTAAATCAATATTGAAAAAAGGAAAGCTTTTAAACAATTTTTCACCAGTTTTAAACGGTGATGCTCCAAGTTTTTGTTGTTATCTATAGTAATATTCAAATGTTTCTGACTAATTACTATAATGCATAATTACCATCAATTACCATTAATACGCATATATATAATCCAAATGTTATCCAGTTTCTATTTTGGTCTTTGAACAGATTTGGTTCAGTTTATTAAAGGCTAAAAGACAGAAACTAAAAAAGGCCCTGTTATTTTGGGCTTGAACACGTTCACATACAAAATCTCAAAATGCATTCAATACTGCATATGAAAACCTATACATCTTTCTCATCCACCCTCGCTGTCTGGGATACACTCACACATACACTTGCATATGTTAGAGGTCTCCATCTGATGATAAATATATTGCCATTCAGTTTCCTCCGGTCACTTTGAGACCTACTAACGCATATATACAATATAGTCTATCCATTCAGCATAGTAACAACTGGTATTCACTGATTTCAGAATGCTAAGCATTTAGGAACATTACATTTGCACTGAGGTGGAACTGTGTGATACGCTCATGGCTGACGGTGTACACCTGTACCCCCAAATGTTATGGAAAACGTCCATTGTGTTTTCTTAAATAATTATACACATATTGGCCCATATTCTAAATGTTATATTCCCTTTCATTGTTATTGAGACCTGGGAGGAAGGAACTTGCAATGACTGTAATAACCAGAAATCAGAGTTGAGTTTACAATTTAGATTGGGTGTTGGAGACCATATTGGCCCATTAAACCTAGTGAGAAAGTAATAGATTATTTTGAGGACATGAAGGACATTCATTGTATTTTAGCTGCAATTTTGCTTCCTTTGAAGAAACTGTTGTCAGTAAGAAAAACCTACGTTGACCGGGAAGGAATAAAGGACTGGACGACCTCATTGTTCAAGTGCTTTCATAACATCTACATTTAGCTTCATCTGATAAAAGGTAAGCTAAGGGAAATGTCTAAATAGACAAAAGGAAAAATTGGGACTCAACTCTTCCAGCTTTCATTCACAAAACAAATTCTTTGTTGAAAAGTTTGTTGAATAATTTAAAACGGTGGCGTTTCTTCAAAGCATGCAGCGGGGAAAAAAAGTCCAATTTCGGAATTGTAATGGCCACAACACGAGAGTGGAGATGTTTATGTTTGCAAATAGAGAAGAGCACACTGTAATGTAATTTGTTCCCTGCTTCAAAAAGCTTTGGTGCCTCTTTTCTAACAAGAAGCTTAATAACTCTAAAGCAGAACTGAGCGAGGTAATTAATGGCCTTTCAGGGGCTTTTATTGAGAGAATCATTCAAACTTCGCACCTGCTTGCTTGTCCAAAACGTTGGAATTTTAAATATGCTTTATAAACATGCCTTTCAGATATCTCATGGGCTGTGTTAAACCCAGCAGATTTTAATACATCTGTTCTCACATGCATAGTGCACCCTGCATTTTCACTGATAATCGTTAAAGAACGCTGTTGTTTCAGAGTCACTAACTAACCGGTAAAGAACTAAGTTAGTACTGAATGCTCCCAGCTACATACACAATGTTTTACCGACCCTTTTACACAACATTCGAATTGGTGCAAAATCCTTCCAGTAAGTTTCATTATCATAAAGCTCAAATGGTATGTAAAAGTTGGTAATTTCAGAAGCAATTATAAAAGAGGTCGCTATGTAGCAGTTCTAGGGCGCAATTATAGGAACACCTTACTTTCAGATCCTTCCCTTCACACCTGTACAGGTTTTTTTCTCTCTCGGTTTTACTTGGAAATTCATTACAGTGACAGTCAAAGTGAAGCCACTCAAAAGCAATTGCTTTTTCCAGTGTTCCATTGCTGGTTAACCACCCCTGGCTTTCTCCAGTGTTCGTGCCACACAAGTTGTCAGGGTCACAGGCAGTAGTCTAGCTAGTGCGAACTCCTGAGAATGTGATGGCTTTATTAGTGTCTTCAATCACTAATAGAGGTAGAAGAGTAAAATTGAGAATGCTTTTATTTAAGTGTCTACTTAATGCCTAGAAAGAGTTTGTAGCTCAATTTCGTTCCAAGAAACTTCTAGCTTATTTTCTAAGTTAGCCGTTAACACTTTTTCAGGCTGAGGAGACAATGGCTATGTTCCAGCACAGATCTCTTGCTCTACCCACTCATTTTCTCAGCATGTCACTTTGGGGCACAAGCGCATCCGGAAAGAGAAATATCCAGGCCAGGAGTCTTTCTGCCCCTTTGGGATGAGGAGACTTTGAAGGGACAAAGTCGTCTCCTGTCATACAAAAATTAAGGACCAGCTCATGGGTCCATGGATCACTGGAAGAGAGAATTCTTTGAAAAATCCTGTTCTATTCTCATGAACTGCCCAATTGACACCAAACACGTTTTTACCAAGCCATAACTAAATTGCATTCCAAATCTAATGTTGATATGTCAAAAAACATGGAAGCCACAAGCAGTTGTAATTTGACCTACTATTTTATATATTTGAAAAACGATTAGGTTTCTCTCTCACTTTGCTGGATTGGTTACTATGGGTGCTATGAGAGGTAGGCCCCTAGAAGGCTTGTAGGTTTAATTGTTCTAGTTTTTAGGGACATTATAGAGGTCGACGTTCTAGACCATAATGGCATTGCCATTGGTAATGGTTGTGCCCTGTGTTCACAGAAGTTTTCACTGGGGGATTTCAATATAATTATATATTGGAGATTGGAATCCTTCCGAAATATGATTGAATATTTTCCACAAGAGGGTGCTGATGTTCTGGGTGCTTTTTTGTGAGATGTAAAAAGAAGATGGATTCAAAAACTAAATGCTACAGCAGATGGATAACCCGCCCACTGGATTTAATGTCTTTGTCCTTTTATCTAGCAGTGATGCACAGTGATGTCAGTTTCAGGCCGGACCCAGTCAACCCCTATTACGCACGCGGTAATGAAACTTGCAATAAGCTTTGCTACTTTTCTTAATGCAGTTTATTCAACCCAGAACCAAATCAAACTTCTCAGTGCGCAAAGGGGGCGGGCAGAGGTTTTGGTTGTTTTGAAAGCAAATGTAAGAGAACAAAAGACGGCAGCTGTCGACCAATTACAACTTCCAACAAAGTTCCCGACTGTTAAGTATGTGTACCGAACATTGGCTAATGTAAATTGCAATTTGATTTGCTCTTGTCAGTAATGCGATTTGATTTGACCCACTAAATGTTTAAAAACACAGTTTTTAAAAAGTAATCGTGTTCAGAACTACCAAAAAGTGTGGCGGGGAGTTCTAGCGTCTGGAGTTTCACCAATAAACAACAACAAAGACACATCACACACCCTCACCATTCAGTCCTTATATTTTTACATGCTATGCTTCTCAACCGTCATTACATCTCAAACATGTATTTGTCTTGCCTCACTAGTGTAGGCTGGTAGACGGCTCCCTCTTTACAGAGCTACACAAGTGTACCATTTCTAATTGGCTAATAAATCTCCAGATTTTTGTGTATGGGAGAACTAGACTAATAATTTAGTTTGAGAAAAGGGGGTGGCGTAGGCATTTGAAGAGGCTGCAGAAGCAGGTCTTGGTTGACATAGAAGCAGGTTTTC
The DNA here is from genome assembly GCA_025775065.1 of Hiodon alosoides. NCBI lineage: Eukaryota > Metazoa > Chordata > Actinopteri > Hiodontiformes > Hiodontidae > Hiodon > Hiodon alosoides. Next base: position 32,647 of record JAOYSI010003747.1, read on the forward strand.
CTTTATTTCATTCCTGTCGAATGCACACTTTCCACGTTTTTCCACAATTTGGTTGCACAAATCTGTTCGGGTCGCACAGAAAAACTGCCTGTAATAAATCAGCACGGTCAGTGCTAATGTGAACAGTCTTGCATGGCGGGGCTTGAATTCAGCCTGATCTGGTTGGAGTGGAGCTCCGTTAAAGATTTCAAGTAACTTGCCCCCACTACGCACCTCCACTGTGAAGGCTGCATTCAGAATAGACTTTAATAGCCAAAACAGTTGCCTTTGGCTATAACAAAAAAAGGCTGTATTAAAAAAAAAAAGTATAAAACATGCGGTTTTGCGCACATTTTCCTCATTGCTTTTTACAGTAGCCTACTAAAACTTTTCTACTCCTGCCACCTTTCCAAATATTTATTTAAATTGAAAATAATAAAAACAAACATTAACGTTATGCTTTTAAGCCACCACACTTCAACTAACGTGTTTGTTTTTACAAATATTTTATGAATAAATTAACAATCTTAATGTAGCTAGCTAACTTACCATTTCTACTTGCTAGCTAACGTTAAGCTTTTTTCGATTTTCTGGTTTTCTGGCAACTCAGGGAAGAAAAAAATCTTGATAACAAAATGAGACAGCTGTCGTGCCTCAAAGTAGCTTTTATAAAATATATATTGTAGGGAATTTTTTTTTAGTAGTGGTAAAACACTGGGAAAACAACTTTGAGAATTAAATTTTACACTTTGTTAACCTCTCATTAATGTATGTATGTGGCATTATTTTTAGATTACTTAGACTTTTTAAGGCTTTAATTAATACCTGCTGTTTCTATGCATATGCCCTGGCCAATATACCTTTCTGTTACCGCATAGGAGCTAAGTAAATGTTATGGTTCCACAAATAACTAATCTATTTAGCCACCAGAAGAGAAAGCGGTCATAGCCTAGGGGGGTGCATAACATTTTAAAAAGCAACTCAATATTTTCTGTCCAGTGACCTTTGTTGTGATGGCCCTTTCCATTTCTTTGCCTCTCTTCTATTTGATTCAATAAAAACTCTTAATTTACCACTAAAACTAGCATTCACAGGAATACCCACAAGGCATTTGTTGCTTTTGTTGTTTTGCTGAAGGTACATTGTTCTAATTTTTAATTTTCCTACAGATAAAGTAAAAATAAAATAAAAATGTGCCCTTCAAGTGTGAGCCCACAGGTGCAGGTAGGTTAAAATGAATGCATTTGGTGAAAAGGGGTTAGTGCTATGATCATCAAAAAATAATTAAGTAAAATGTATTAAGTGATAAGACACCTTGGGATATAACAATTTTTGAAGAGCAAAAGCATTTTAAAGCCTACTATCTTGAAAGGGACTCATTTCACATTCAACATTCTTATGTTGTTGTTTTGATTGGTAGAAACTAAAATCTCAGATTCAAAAAGTACATGCAGACAAAAATAACAAATAACCTGCACTCAATTGTTTTGTTATTGGTCTGAATTATATCCTGTTTGGCACTCCTAAAGATCAAATCCTTCTCTTTTGAAGCATGTAAAAAAGCTAGGGTTGGACCTGTACTGAACATTGCCCAAGTAATGCTATTAGGATTTAAATGGGCAGGAAGTAAATTGTTTGTTTACCTGCTTCCGTGGTTGATGGCAGTACTGGTAATGGCCTGTATTTCCGTGAGAAAAAACCCCCCAAAATAAAGTCTGGGGTTGAAAATTCTATCATAGTGGGGGAAAAAAATCATTATTTTTAGTAGAGAGAAAGGGCAAGGATCTCTGATCAAAGTGCTTGTTTGCACTGAAGACGGCTTGCTGTTGAGTTCATTTGCCTTGGTGCGATGGTGGTAAGTTGTGTGAGGCAAAGAGAGCTGTAAGCACTGTTTTAGATCTCTTTGGTGTGTGTGTGTGACTGATCAGAGCAGTGTGCGTTTTGAATGTTAATGCAGGATGCTGAATGTCTGCCACTGGTCTAGGAGCTCCTTTATGCCTGGGGTAGAACGTTTAGCCACCAGTCCATTCATCTCCTGCATTAATATCCTCTAAGACCTTTTCATTTTTGTAATCTTCTCCTGATCTGCTCTGATGATTCTTGATCCATTTTAATGTGCATCTTTTTGGTTCACCCTCCAACAAAAAAAATCAATTATGTTCGGTTTTGAAAAAACTTTGAATGCATTAAGTGCCTTAATTGTGATAATGTGAGATTCTAGTTTATGACAGCGTTTTTTCCTCCTTCCTTAGTTTAATTTGCTATGGTGTGTTTACTTATGTCAACCCGACAAAGATGAAACCTCCCTAAACAAGTACTACAAACCATGCCTGACTGTAAAAGTGTTTTACATGGTAGAGCCTTTTGGCTGATATAGAAGTGACTTTAGCCACGATGGTGCTGCTACGCCCTTGGGAATGGCCACCAAAATGTTTAGTGTTTATGATCATCTGATGTTGGGTCATGTAAATATCACATGAACCCTACGTTCTGGGCAACTGAGTGTTGAGCTGATTGAATGACTGCCTGGCCATTAACTAGAACTGATGGGAAAATTACATTGTTGCAGTGTTAATTTCAATAACAAAACTATGACAATAAATATTTCTTAACTTATACTATGACAAAGACAAGATAACGGGAGGATATAATAACGATGACTAAATTACTTTTCATTTTAGTTGTTGAGACAATAGCACAAGTAGACAAACTGACATAAAAACTACCCTCTAGTAGTCCGCAGACAACTCTATAAGACATCACTGTAGCCAGCTACTCTACTAAACCCAATTGAGTTGCCTAATTCAAAATCTGATGGCCTGTACATCTACAATGTACACTTCTTACCGTCCCACTGTAAGTTTGGGGACCAGATACATTTTTTTGTTATTATACTAAAATGACTTGTTTGTGCTATACCCACAGCAGAAATGCAAATGTTTTTACAAATCCGTAGTCCTACACTTCCCCTTCAACACTTGCCACAGTTCTGCTGTGTTCCTGCCCAAGAGAGGGCTTTCTTACCAGGTGGGTAACATTTCTACCCACATACTTAAAGAGCCTAAAGGGCACTGCAAGAAATAAATTCAGCTGGTGAAGAAAAACACATAGCTACACTGGTGATAACCACTACCTGCCCGGTCCTACATTAAGTTACCTAGCCAGACTGCGGTGATGGACCTCCCCCATCTGTCGTTCTTACCGGGCAGCACAAAACCTGGAATAGACGCAACTAGTGCTGTCTGCCCAGCGTGACTGCGTCCAGCACACTCGCGCCTCAGCCAGGAATCGGAGGGGGGACAGTCGTTTACCCCTCAGAATTGTGTTGACAAATCATGTGTTCCGCTGCGTTGCCAACTCCCCCGGACAAAGCACATAGACATCACGTCCACCTGGAAAGAAACAGAATTAACAATTAAACCTATAAACTAAATATAAGAAAAACCCAGCAGCCCCACAATCCCCAGGAGACAAAACAAATTTTTTTTTCCTCCTGTGACCCAAGTTTAGTTAAGTTGGCTTGCTAGCCATCTGAGTTTTTGATAGAAGCTGAAATAGTTAGCAATCCATCTATTTACAGGACCTATATAACTGCTGTGGTGTAATCAAGTTTGTGCAAAAAAATTTCATTTCAAATGGTCTCTTGTGCCTTAAAAAAAATATCGAACAATGTAAGTCTTTCCTATAAAGGCACTTAACAACACCCTTAGCTTTGCCAAAATGCCTAGAGAAATGGAGAAAGAGGTGGAGCAGTACTACTGGTGCTGTCATTCGTTTCATGTGACATAACGTAAAAGATTCTTTTTTCTTCGACTACCAGCAATTTGTATTTAGGACAATAATTATTTTTATACATGCGCCAGGGCTGGTATTGTAGAGAATA
>JAOYSI010003749.1:0-14040 GCA_025775065.1 Hiodon alosoides
ATACGATCCACAAACACACACACACATATATACATATGTCTTGGCAACATGAGTCGTTTAGCTCAGAAAAAAAATAAAATAAACAGATTTCCAAGAATAATAGAAAGCGATGAATGCCTTTAAATCCAAAAAGCATCAACAATAACCTTAGGTAGAATATGGGAACTGCTACAGCCTAGTGTGAATAATGAGGAGTTTTAGATTTATTCGAAGGAGTGCTCTTCTCCCTGAGCGATCCACTGCAGAGACTAGACACATGAATACCGAGATACAGTGTTGTTTTTAACTCATGGCATTCCTTAATTAATCCGTAGATAGTTTGTCAACGAAAAAGTAAATTGCGCCGCCGAGCCCGTTATCACAGGGGGATAACTGTTGTGCACAGCACCATGCCGTACTGGCTAGGCACTCATTCTCTTTCTGTTCATATTAATGAGTGACGGCAGCGTGACTTAGCCATGAGGTTTTTCCAATTGTTTTGGTTTTTAGGTGCAGAATAACTATGGAACTAGCTAATCAAAAAAAATAAAAAATACAAGCTGAGACGCTCAGGTTCTCGCATTGTAAAAATCTAGCTATCAATAAGGTTTTCACAGCCAAAAAACACTTTCAAATTATTTCACCAGATTTCTTCCAGTCATCTCTCTTGCACAGTTTCTTGCAAATTTGTCAAAAATATAAAATGCTACATTTCCTTATGATAAAAATACAATTCTGTAGCATTCTACGGGCAGGATTCTGTGGCCAAGCAGAGTAGCAAGCTCCGAACTTCCCTTGTCACAGATGAGCGACCTGCAGAATCAATAATGGGGCCCTAGACCCCAGGAGTACAGGCACACGCCCTGCATCCGCAAGGCTTTTGTCCACTTCGCTCCACACTCTCACACATGGTCTCGGCATTTCATGATGTATGGGGTTTCAGCACCCACTTCTGTTTGTCATTAGTCAGGCTACCAGCTATTATTACCTACCAGAGAGAGGCTGAGAAAGAAGCAATCGAACAGATTCGAAGTATACCTGCTTTTGAGATACCCTATGCCCAGAGAGAGAGAGGGAATCTTGTAACTACTGTGATGAGAAACCCCAAGGCCTTGTTGTCGGAATGCTAATGCAATCCTTAATGTACCATTGTGGAACATTGTGAAGTAGCCTCTTGGTCATGAGGTCAGACTGTGGTGACTGACTGATCAAGCACGCAATTCTGTTTTGGGAAATGTTCACAGACGGGAGAGTTTGTATTCTGCATAAACCCATCATGATGTGTCATGCATCGTGAAATGCATAACAATACTGTGATCTTTACGACTCCTCTGAGCCAAGTTTAAACCTCTAAATCTGCATTCAGGGGGAATAAGTTACCAAAGTGGGTTTTGCCCAATGATCTGTACTGCGTCTGATCTGGAGTAGACAAAGCACAGCGGTTAAACATTATTTTGGGGTGGGGGGTGTCTTGAGTGATTCCATAAAATCTCTGCCAAGAAACCCAGGCACATGGATTGTGCTGAAGGTGTTTTCTCCCCCCCCCTCCTGTAGCCCATTTTAAATAATGGAGACAGGCAGCTCTGTCCATCACATTGTCATGTAAAGTGATCCGCGAGTTGGATTCACTCCTCCGCTGGCCCCTACGGAGCAAATGGAGGTTTTTTTTTTTTTTTACATTTCTTTATTTATTTTCTGGCTGGATTGAATCATCTATCTGGGGCTCAAAATAGCCTGCCGGAGACCAGGGATAAGGCAAGCCAGGAAGGTGGCATATTTTGGTAGATGGTATATTTCTTTTCTTTTCTTTTTCATACTCTGTTCTATGTAGTGTGTCTCAGACGTAGTGCTGGAAGCCCTGTGCTTGCTAGTAAAGATAAGTATTTTTCAACCTGTTCACGGTTGAACTGTCCACCACATGAATTAAGTTCAACTATTACGTGTCCTGGAGGCCTCCGGGATCCACTGACTGTCTTTGGGGCCCTTCTGGTGTGCTATGTTATAATTCTATTCTTATCATCATTCCCGGCATTCCCAGTGCTTAGAAAAGCAATCCTGGATGAGAGGAAAATGAGAGCGTCCAAAAATTGTTATAGCATAACATAATTCTGGACTTGTGTCAGCATCCTAGGGTTATGCAACCTCTAGTGTGGTGCACAAATTCCTCAATGGCCCCTTCCAGATGTAGTCCTTATAAACCCCACTCATCAAGCACATCTGGAGAGTCTTTTTTTATCTTCTATTTAAATCAATGTATTGATCTTCGATAAGCATCTCGGGGTCCAGCCTGGGATTCGGTGGAGCCCGGCGGAGCGGGTAATCACCCCCCGTTGTCTGTGAAATGGTACAAACCAGAAAGTGCAGCACATCATGAGCCCAGTCTTCTTCGAAGAGGGCAGCGCGGCACCGCACGCAACAGTGTACGGGGATAACCTGCACATTGATCACTGTCACGTAAATAACTTTGCCTGGGTTCTCCTGCTGAACGGGCCCATAATGAGTCTCTCCTGAGTTCCCCCTGCGAAAGAGTGTGAGGCAAGAGTACTGGGAGCCACGTCGAAGGGGGTGGCCCAGCTGTTTACGTTCTCGGGGGCCCAAGCAAAGCAAAGAGCTCAATTAGCTTTTAAATTCTCTGTCTAAAGTCTGTTCCTCTTCCTGCAAAGGATTAGGGTTAGAGTTTTGATATGAAATGTCCCCACAATCTAACAGCATAATGTCTGCATATTAAGTGCAGAATTCATCATTAGTTCCCAAAAGAAGCATGGTTGTCAGTTGTTCATATGTTGCTGTACATTCAGCAGCTACTAAAAAATGCACAGTTGTGTGAAATATGCAAATATTTACTCTGCAGTTGTCACATCCCTTATATAATCAGAGTCTACCTTGAGTCATATTTTAATAACTTGTTTAGCCACAAGAACGAACCCAAGTGATCTTTAATGGTGTGCTTTTCTTTACACGCGGTTCATGAGTATTTTAGAGATGCAAGTAACCTCCATTAAGGTGATGCTAATCTTGGAAAAAGAAAAAAAAAATCTCCTCAACCAAGGGTAGCTGTGTCATTGTTGTGCAGCCAATCAGAAGAGTTGTGTTGTCCTAAACCAATTAAAACAGTCCAAAGGGCTTCAGATACCATTACCAGGTTCATATCACCCAGCGATGCTTGTAGCACGGGCATTGGCAAGATTATTTACCAACGTAGAGCTCACTGCCATGTGTATACAAACCACACTAATAATACATGTAGTAAACAATAGTAATTCTGTTTTTTACCATGTATTGGTTTGTCGATACATAATATGAATCTATTTGACATCTGAATAAGTCACATATGCAATGTGATTGTATTTATTGGTGACTCATGGGAGTTTCTAATAGTGACTACGGTACTTTCCCCCTGTACCTGAGATTTTTCATGTTGAAAGGTATGAATTTGGATATTGCGAAGAGTCGTTTCGAGTGACTAGTATTGAAGAAACAAAGGTCTTCATTCTGTTTAGGAGGAAAGCTTCAGATTGAGTCTGGATTTATTACAAACATACAAGACATACAAATTGCCTTTGTTTACTTTGTTGTGACAAAGATATCTGCACAGATAAAGTATCATAGCTATATTTAATACTGCCCCTTCAAAATGAAGGTTGTTCAAGAGCTCATCAGCCACGGGATCCTCAGAGGACGAGGCAACTCAATTAAAGGTGCAGTGAGACAGACTTCTTGTTTTCCAATTAATAGCATACTTTTTAAAGCAGGCTGCATGTTTATTTTTTATTTTTAGATGCTATATTGGTTGTTTTGGCACAGGGTTATTACTACTTTAGGCCTTCTGTAACATCAGTGACAATAGGCAGCTCTGGAAACTGACAGACCCACTGGTTCTTTGCGGTGACCTACTTGAGCTTTTCTGCGCTTACTGTGGAATTCAGCCCCTCGGCCATTTTTATTTATATTCCCGCTATCTAGCTATTGAACAAATTGGCACGAGAAGACCAAAGTGCTGCTTAACGAATCATGTCAGATGGTGCGGGAAGCCACAGGCTTTCCACTCACAGGCCACCGGTGCTCCTGATTGGATATCGTCCTGGGTCTTAATTGTGAGTTATTTTCTATCATGGCTCTTTACTTCAGCTTGGTCTTCCTAACAGCATTTACTGCAAACCCAATAGACTGGGCATTTAGGGAAAATACTTGCTGAGCCCCCCCGTTTGCCGCATTTTAATGGACAACAGTAACCTAAATGGTTTGTACAATGATACAAATGACCAAACTGAGGTATTTCATTGCTTTTGGGAACATGATTCAGATTGATATTTGTGGGATTAACCAGATGTTTCCAGAAGTTTCAATTTTTACCAGTTCCACATCACATTGTGGTTCTAAGCCTATATTCCTTCATATTTTATAAGCAGAGGGTTACGTGAGATTTGATGTTGTTTTCAGCAGTACTTCTGCCTGCTGAGAATATCCACTGACCAAAACAAACAAAACAGATTTTCATGGACCACGAAATTTGAGACCCAACCAGCCCAAATATGAGTGGGTGCAGTGCTCCCACAGAAGGTAGAGATCTATAGTATGTGGAGACACTGGTTTATTCAAACAAAATGAAAGAAATGCCTGTGATTTCTTCTTGTTTTTAAGGAATAAAATGGTGGTTGAAATGGTGTTCATTTTATATTTATTTTCTGTCCTCTTTTTGTGTCAGAGCTGCAGGCTTGCAGGAAAGGCGCTCGCCCTTTCTGAATATGGACTTGGCGTGTGAAGTGTTCCTGTTGGTGGGTTTGCTCACCTGCCTGGTCCTGGAGTCCTGGGCCCAGGAGAAGGACTACACGGTACGGGAGGAGCTGCCCGAGAATGTGCGTATTGGGAACCTCCGCAAAGACCTGGACCTGGCCCTGGACCCGGACGCAAAGCTGTCTTCACCCCTGCAGTTCAAGCCCGTATACAAGACTGGAGACGTGCCCCTAGTCCGGGTGGAGGCCAGCACGGGGGACATCTTCACCACATCCAACCGCATTGACCGTGAGAAGCTCTGCTCCGGCATCTTCGGTGAGAAACGTTGCTTCTACGAGATTGAGGTAGCCGTGCTGCCAGACGAGATCTTCCGGCTTGTCAAGATTCGATTCCAGATTGAGGACATCAACGACAACGCCCCACTCTTCCAGTCCACCGTCATAAATATCTCCATCCCCGAGAACACTGCCATCAACTCGCGCTACCCTGTACCCTCAGCCCTGGACCCTGATGTGGGGCTCAATGGGATTCAGCACTACGAGCTTGTGAAGGTGAGCCCCCTTGACGGGTTAGGGTTCATTAACTGCAATGTTAAAGGCAGGCTAAATGCCAGGACCACTGCTCCCAAGCAGGCTAAATGCTAACTGCATGGTTCACTGCCAGACTAAATTATTATGTACGGTTCACAGGCAGACTAAATGCAAACCGCATGGTTCACAGGCAGACTAAATACTAACCGCACAGTTCCCAGGCTAGCTGCTAACTTCGTGGTTCTCAGACAAGCTCCATCAATGACCAGCACCATATCATATATCATATCATATATAATTATATTCTCATTGGATTTAAGACCAGGTTTCCCTCCCGTTTCGCATTTTGCCAAGGAGTAATACCATGCTCGTTTGTTCCTCATCTGCTACGTTACAAACATCATTTAGGAGTCTGGTTAAAACGCTCCAGTCTCCCGCTACTCTGTAAAGTGTCACTTGAGATGCTTTTAAGGTGCACTGCCTTGGGTCTTATCTTCCCCTGTAGCCCAGATGAAATTCCGTTGGCTAAAAGTGAGCCACCCTACCCTTGGGAGGGATTAAAACTTATATTTCGAGCCTGGACCGTGTGACCTCTCTTTGATCTTTTCAGTGTATGATGACTTACAGTTGAAGATTCACAGGGTGTTCCTGGCAGAAATCAGGAAATAACCAGTCATACTTTACTTACACCACTGTAATACTGTAAAGTTATTAAATTATATTACGAAAACATATTTTACTGGGACATTATTAATGGCTTTGGCCAGCTGCTAAGTCATCAACATTTTACTTGAGATTCTGACCACCTCGGTATGGTAATCACAATGTGACTTACTAAGCCTGGGAAGACGGGCCGGCCATGATAAATGGTTTAAGGTAAGTTTTTAATTGCACCGAAATGGGATGGGAAATACTAATAGGTACCTAGCACCGGAATGTTCTCTCTCATCAATTAATTCAAGCTTTATGAAAAACTAGTTTGATATCCTGAGCGCCTTAATGTCTCCGGTTGTAGGCAGAAAGTGCAAGGGGGAAGGGAAATGCGATGTGCTTTCCATATAAATGACGAAGGGCGCTTAATCTATTACGGAGATTGAATTTTGTGTTGTGACTAACAGGCCTAATTTGTGTTGGGCTTTCTGTACACACAGAAGCAAAGCCCGTCATGTGTTACGCATGCCGTGGCACAAACGACGCACCCCGCGTCTGTCTTTTCTTTTTGGGGATAAGATGAAGTTTTTTCCAGCGAAGAAAGTCGTGCGCCGGGTGAAGACGGAGATGCTGTCCTTCTCCAAAAGCAGCCAGCACCAAACACAATTAGATTACGCTTCATTTGTCGAAAGGAATTACTCACGGTTGCCTAACATGACCAAGCTTTCAACAGGAACCAGGCGTAGAGAGAGAAAGGAAAAACAAAACGAGACGAAAAGGTTGTTTTCAGCTTTATCATGGTTATAATGGTATATATATATATATATATATATATAGATATATATATATATCTATATATATATATATATATATAAATCCCGGAGTAGGCTTCCTTTGCAGTTGGGATGGTAATTTGTACCCTTTTTTTGTGAGAACAACAGAATGACTTGATTTCTGTGTCTGACTTGATTCCCAATTTACATTTTTAAAAAGGCTCTTTCTGTCACTGCCAGGGCCTTTTCTCTTCTCTGCCCTGAACTAATGGGAGTCGCGCTGGAATTGTTTATGCCTGGAAAATGACCAAGCTCTCTGTGTCGAAAGGAACGCCACCATTTGGTTGCACGTTTGCATTATTTAATTATATCAGTCATTATTTTTCTAATTGATCCCATTCCTGTAATTGTGTACTCTGGGGGGTTGGGGTTGGTACAGTTGACTGAACATAAACATGCAGGTCGAGAGCAGAAATCAAAACACACAGCAAGATGATTTTGCAGTTTAGAAAGAAAGAAAAAAAACTGGCGAGCCTGTATGAATATTGCTCTCTCTAATTCCTGACTCAAATCCCAGACTAAAACCTGCATGACTTACTCTCCACATGTTGCCAGACAGAAGGAAAAGAGCTCTGTGTCATCAAGGGTTATTCACCGCTCAGTTGTTTGTGAATGCACCCACAAGGCATTGAGCAAATGCATTTTTTTTTTTTTTTTTTTTTGCTTGTAGAAGGTGTGGAAGGTCCTTTCAATTTCTGCCCCAATTTGAACACAAAAATGTAAATGGACGCCGGTAACCCCGCACCCGTCATCATTTACAATTAGCAGTTCTCCCGGCTAATGTACCTCCCCTGTCCTTTTCTTGCATGTCAGAAACGTATCGGGCTGTGAAAGTGACAGACTGCGGGGAAGAGAAGGCCGGCGTTGTGCATTCTGATACAGGGGCGAGTAGAGAGACTGGATTTCAGATGACTCACGTCCTATCCTCAGAGAAGGAAGGCGAGACGAGAGAAATGGATCCGTCCGGGCGGCTTCACGCACAGCGATCTCCTGCCTGGTGCTTCTGGTTCTGCCCCAGTGTGGGGCACCCACCACTGTTGTCTCCAGCTGTGTTTTTTTACCATTACAGTTTCTTCAGTGAAGCTGTCGTTAAAAGGCAATGTTTTAGGAGACATCTAGGGGTGAAAGAAAAAAAAAAAGAGAGACGGCCTAAACCCTCAACCTCTAACTATTTGTTTAAAGAATGTGAAGGCCCATAGACCCGAAAGCGCACAATTCATCCCTGGGACCTATTTTTGTGGAAATTTTTGTCTCCAGACAGACAGCACGGAGACGAAGAGTTGCCAGCGTTACCTGGGACGGTGCACTTAAGGAACCAGGGGAAATGGTGAGGGTAAACCAGTGCCATGCATGGTTAGAGCTTTCCGTTAGAGGCGAAAACATCCAAATGTATATTTTATCACATAAAAAGAGTCCCTCTTCCTAAGCTCAAGGTATGGCACAAGGGCTGAGCTCAGAGGAGAGTAATATAGATTTTTTTCAGGTTTTGGACTCCAGGGTTTCGTTCTCTGAGTTTTCATCATCCATAATATAGTAGATTTAGAATTATAATAATAGCTTTACAAATATTTGTCATGCCCATGTGAAATTATACTATATATTCATATCACATGATCTACAAGATAGCAAATTAATTACTTGCTGAATGTGTAGTTTGCGACTAAAAATCAGGTGAAATTGCATCTCCCCGTGTCTGTCAAAGCATCCCTAAGTAGTCACCCAGGTTCCTTTGTTTCTTTGTTGGCATTTATACAGCGCAGGTTTAAGCTAGAGGTGGCCTCGCACTGTTAATCTCTTTGGGTTTGCCCAAGTGCCTGTCGTCAGATTGTGGCCCGTGCCCGAGCCTGAAGGCTGTGGCTAACATGCAGCCTGGCAGATTGCCGTTGTCACTGATGTCTGCTGGATTCACTGCAGGTTTTCTGTCCCCTTTAACTTCCTAAAGGTCACCAGATTGATTCAAAGATGCATCAACTGATAATCCAAACGGCTGAAAGTGTCTTCCTGCAAGCTAATGCCCTCTGGGCCTGGGCGGCACTGCACCCGTCCTGCTGTTGAATCCATTTTACACAGCCCCATTGGGGCAAGGACTCAGTTAAGTGTGGGAGCAAGGATTTTCTTAGCACTCCTTCGAAAACTCCCTTTTTAATGAGACTTTTTCCTTTGGAAGTCATTATTTTATTACTTTCATTTTGGCCTTTGGTAAAATACCTGACCCTCACTCGCTATGATACCTGACCCCTTTATCCTATAAAATGCCTTAGAATCGTCTCGCTAGTGATCATTCAGTGTTTGATCAGATGGGACGTTCTTCTTTTGAAGAAAAAAGAGGAAAAAAAAACTACTTACTTATCTTATTTTAGAATAGATAAGACAGCGGTGATTGTCACTTAACCTTACGGCTGCTGATTCATTCACTTGTTCTGCTGTTTCTGACTTGGCCCGAGGTAATCACAGTCATCCAGCCTCCTCTTTTGCATGAACCACAACAGAAAGAGAGATGATTGATCGCTGGCACATTCCTCAGACGGAGTACGCTTTGTCTAATTCGGTATGCTGAGCCGTCGTCAATAAGGGGAACACTGAAAAACTCAGACGGAAGAGCGTGAAAGCAGAACTCGTCACAAAAGCCGTCTTTCTCCGAATGCGTGACCCGAAATGTTTTAAGCTAGGGCGGCCATCTTTGATGCTTGTTCCTGGTGGCAGATCCAGAAATATAATTAGCATAGAATAGTTTTTTTTTTTTTTTTTAAAGGATTGTCAACTACAGGAAGTTTGTCATTTTGCAAGTTAGTTAAATGCACATGTTTAATCTCATTTTAGAAACCTTAGAGTGAGTAATCATTTTTTTTCCTCTAATAATATGTGCCACACTAAGCTTATCTCCAAAGGAATGTGCTTTTTCTCGCTTGGCCATAAAAAATATTTTTGACTGTAAGATCTTCAAAGAGCCTCTTGCTGTTATAAGCGTGTAGGTTTTATATTCTCGTTCAGGCACTGAGCCCTTTGTTGTCCATACTGTCACATCTCCTGCCCTACATCAGAAGGACAGAAAGGACGACCAGTCCAGCCTTTACCACCTAGCAGAAAATATTAGTGCTAGTTTAAGTGTGTGTGTGTGTGTTTGTGGATGGGGGGGGGGGGGGGGGGCAATTAATTTGAACAGTGAAAGCCTGTTTATAATGCGGATTACTGTGCGTTTGTGTTCATTTTCCTCAGGCATTACTGTTGCCTGGCTTTAGCCCTCCTTAGTAGAGAGGCTTTTTTTGTAATTTGCAGTATTTATTTATTTATTTATTTTTCTGCTTTAATCTATGGCGGACTCACAATTTATTTAAATTCACAGCTTAGCACTTGGGCTTCTTTTTTGGTGCTGTCTCTCCCGTGCCAGCTGACCTTCAATGTCACATGACCCCCTGACTCAAACACACGCAAGAGAGCGCTCAGGTCAGCGTGAGGTTAAAATAACATCTCAGCTTGGGTGAACAACCAGTAAATATGAGGTTAATACAGCCCTTTGATTTAAAAAGCAACACACACTTAGAGACCGGGCATTGCAGAATTTCCTTTGAATGAGTTCAGTGAGGTAAGCTGAGTCAGTATCTTAGAAGACAAAATACAATAACACTTCTAACCTGTGATTTTACCTAATGGGGATAAGTCAAATGTATTCAAATGTATTTTGCTGGTGGATTTTAAAGGTATAGGTTAAGTAAAAACAGCCCTGTTTAAAGATATTGATTTGTTCAAATAGAAAATATTCTGGAAATTATAGTAAAAGAAAACAGGACCTTGTTGTATAAAATATGGTAGTAGCACCAAGGACATGTTTGTCAATTCACCACACTGTCTACTCTTCTTAGGAACATTTGCATAGGTCATCACTTTTAAGTGAATAATTTCCTCTGGTTGTGTTCCCTAAGTCAATATTTTGAGGACCTTATACATCTTTTAATAGGATTAAATGACTCTCACCTCAAGGTTCTTTGCAGCAGAAAAACAAAAATATGTTGGAATCCAAAAATAAATAAATAAACAAAATAAAATAAATAGGTCTACTTATTTTCTCTGAGCTGAAGGGGAGATCAGTTCTACCGTACATAGATCCTGAGGTGTGCAATAATCAAACCGTATTTGTTATTGTTTGTCATTAATTTGTTTTCTGACAATGGAAAGCAAACAATGCCTGTTTTCTGAGCATAAAAAAAAAAAAAACTTACTCTTCTGCGTTCTTTTTTATGTATCCACTTTGTAGAGTGTAAGTGAATTTGGCCTGGACATCATCGAGACCCCAGAAGGGGATAAGTGGCCGCAGCTAATTGTCCAGCAGAGCCTGGACCGAGAACAGAAAGACACCTTCGTTATGAAGATCAAAGTGGAGGACGGAGGGACGCCGCCCAAGTCCAGCACGGCCATCCTCCAGGTCACCATCTCGGACGTCAACGACAACCGGCCTGTCTTCAAGGAGAACGAGGTGGAGGTGAATGTGCCTGAGAACGCGCCCGTAGGCACCTCGGTCACCCAGCTCCACGCCACAGACGCCGACCTGGGCTCTAACGCCCAAATCCACTTCTCCTTCAGCAACCAGATCTCCCCTGCCACCAGGCAGCACTTTGCCATCGATGGCGCAACAGGGTTGATCACCGTGAAGCAGCGGTTGGACCGGGAGGTGACCCCGGTGCACAAGCTCATCGTCCTGGCCAGCGACGGCGGCTCCACCCCGTCCAGGGCCACGGTGACCGTCAACGTCACAGACATCAACGACAACGTTCCGTCCATCGACACGCGCTACATAATGAACCCCGTCAATGGCACGGTGCTGTTGACCGAAAACGCACCCCTCAACACTAAAATAGCTCTCATTACAGTGACGGACAGAGACGCTGATCTGAATGGGAAAGTGACTTGTTACACTGACCACGATGTCCCTTTCCGGCTGAAGCCTGTCTTTGACAACCAGTTCTTGTTAGAGACAGCAGCGCCCCTAGATTTTGAGACGATGAGGGAGTACGCCATTAAGATAGTGGCCTCCGACTCCGGCAAGCCTCCCCTGAACACCTCGGCGATGGTTCTCATAAAAATCAAGGATGAAAATGACAACCCGCCCATCTTCCCTCAGCCAGAAATCCAGCTTTCCATCCCGGAGGGCAACGACCCATCGACGCAGCTGATAAAAATCAGTGCCAGCGATGCAGACAGTGGTCGGAACGCTGAGATAACGTACACTCTGGGCCCCAACGCCCCTGACGGTTTTAACGTTGATCGGCGGTCAGGGATCCTCTCAGTCGGTAAAAGGCTGGACAGGGAGAAGCAGGACAAATACTCCTTTACCGTCATTGCAAGGGACAACGGCTCTCCACCCCTGCAGAACAACGTGACTGTGAAACTGATGGTCCAGGACATTAACGACAATAGCCCGGCCTTCACCCACTCTGAGTATAATTTCTATGTGCCTGAAAACCTGCCGTTGTATGGAACGGTTGGCCTAATCACAGTCACAGACGCCGACGCTGGTGAAAATGCTGTGGTCACCCTCTCCATTCTGAACGGCAAGGACAACTTCATCATCGACCCGAAAACGGGCATGATTAAGCCCAACATCACCTTCGACCGGGAGCAACAGAGCTCGTATACCTTTGTGGTGAAGGCTGTGGATGGGGGGCGGCCGCAGTGTGTCTCGTTCGCCAAGGTCACCATAAACGTTGTTGACGTGAACGACAACCGTCCCGTTTTCGTCATCCCCTCGTCCAACTACTCATACGACCTTGTCCAATCCACAACAAGCCCCGGCTCGGTGGTTGCCAGGGTCTTTGCAATTGACAATGACACAGGCCCGAACGCAGAGCTGCAATACAGCATAATCAGTGCAACCACGTGGGGTCTATTTAGCATCAACAACTCGACCGGCAACATTACGCTGCAGGAGAAGATTGTTACGGCTAATCACGGCCTGCAGAGGCTGGTGATCCAAGTCAAGGACCTGGGGCAGCCTGAGTCCCTGTCTTCCATCGCCCACATCCACCTCTTTGTGAACGAGACCATCGCCAATGCAACCTACGTCCAGGAGCAGGTGCGCAAGAGCCTGGAGATGCCCCTGGACCACAACGTGGGAGACAACGAGGTCACGCCGCAAGCCAACAGCTACATCATTGTAGTCATCGCCATCATCGCCGGCACTATGACCGTCATCCTGGTCATCTTCGTGACTGCCCTGGTGCGCTGCCGCCAAACCCCCAGGCACAAGGTTGTCCAGAAGGGCAAGCAGAGCGGTGAGTGGGTGTCGCCCAACCAGGAGAATCGTCAAATTAAGAAGAAGAAGAAGAAAAAGAAGAGGTCCCCCAAAAGCCTACTGCTCAACTTTGTCACCATTGAAGAATCCAAGCCGGACGACCCTTCCCACGAGCACATTAATGGGACCCTGGACCTTCCAGTGGAGCTAGAGGACCAGACCATGGGAAAGTACAACTGGGCTACCACCCCAACCACCTTCAAGCCCGACAGTCCAGACTTAGCAAAGCATTACAAGTCGGCCTCCCCTCAGCCCACCTTCCAGATTAAACCTGAGACTCCGGTCGCGCCCAAGAAGCACCACGTCATTCAGGAGCTCCCCTTGGACAACACCTTTGTGGTTGGCTGCGACTCCCTCTCAAAGTGTTCCTCCAGCAGCTCCGATCCCTACAGTGTCTCAGAGTGCAGCTGTCAGGGGGGCTTCAAGACTCCTGGACAGATCCACACCCGCCAGGTAATTCACAGTTTCTAGCTTCACTCTTTAAACCATGCTCACTGCTCAGGCACCCCTTCCCTCTTCCCCAACACCCCACACCTCTTTGCCACCCAATACTTTCCTTCTGTTATTCAGATTACTTGTTTGGGTGTTTTCATTTGGAGCAGGGATATTTAGGGTTAGGGTTAGGGTTATAATCATTATCGTTAATTTGGCTGATACCTTTATTCAGTGTGAGTTACATTGCAGAGCATTATGATCTACCAAACCTAAAACGTGCACGAAAAAAAAAAATCATCTTAAAAAAAACAAAAGTGCGAAGACTGAGATGCAAACTGTTTTGACATTCAGTGTTTTGACAGACAGCCAAGCATATGGAAATAGCAGGAGGAAATTAAATCTGTAGGTGGTACTGTGACATTTGTATCTATTTTAGAAGAAAAAAATGAGGAGAAAAAGGGTTTAAAACGCTTCCCCACGTTACGAACTAGTGGTTCAGTGATGTTGAAGAATTCGCCGGCCCGCGGGGGGGAGGGGGGGGGGGGGGGGGGGGGGGGGGGGGGGGGGGGTGGGGGGGCGGGGGGGGGGTGGG
>JAOYSI010003750.1:4478-14892 GCA_025775065.1 Hiodon alosoides
CTGCGCTGACCTGACTCTGCGCTGACCTGACTCTGCGCTGACCTGACTCTATGCCGGCCTGGCTCTGCACCTGCCTTGCGGGCTGTTGTATTTCGTTAATGTGCGTTTTGACAGTGTTTTTTTTTTTTTTTGGTTTGGTTTTGTTTTGTTTTGTTTTTTAAAGCTTTTTGTGTGTGCTCTCAACGCCCCTCCACTCCAGGTGACGGAATTGGCTCCGCTGGGCTCCCTCCTGGATCGGCTGCGTAAGACGCAGGGCCACCTGCTGATCTCCACGCTGTGCCGCTACGCCGTCCAGATCGCCAACGGCATGGCCTACCTGGAGTCCAAGCGCTTCATCCACCGGGACTTAGCCGCCCGCAACATCCTATTGGCCTCCAACGAGCTGGTGAAGATCGGCGACTTTGGCCTCATGAGGGCACTGCCCAAGAACGACGACCACTACGTCATGCAGGAGCACCACAAGGTCCCCTTTGCCTGGTGCGTGTGCATGCGTGTGCATGCGTGTATGTGTTCGGTCTGTCTGTGTCTGTGCCTCTGCGTGTGCCTCTGCATGTGCGTGTATGTGTTCGGTCTGTCTGCGTGCATTTGTGTTTCTGTCTTACTGTCTGTGTGCATCTGTCTGTGTGTGTGTGTCCGTCTGAGTGCGTGTTCGCATTTGCTTGTTTCACACTTTCTCCACTTCCCCAGGTGTGCTCCCGAAAGCCTGAAGACGCGGACGTTTTCTCACGCCACCGACACCTGGATGTTTGGTGTCACTCTGTGGGAGATGTGTACCTACGGTCAGGAGCCTTGGCTGGGCCTTAACGGCAGTCAGGTAGCACCGACAGGCCCAGCCGGGTCGCTGCCAAACTGCTGCATTCCCTTTCTGCTTGCTAAGATTATTTTCACATGGTTATTTTTACATTTGTTTCAAAAATGCAAGGGCTATTTAAACATTAACCTTCTTTGAGTGCTGAAAAATTCTGTACATATTTCACCCAGGACATCATCATGCTTTTATAAAACCAGAATCCTTTAATCGCCTGTGTTCCACAGTCATGTGTTTGGACTGGTGTGGTGCCGCACTGTTTGGTAGAAAGGATCCCTGTGATTGGTTACACAGACTGTCTGTCTGTGGGCCCTGGCAGATCCTCCACAAGATTGACAAGGAGGGGGAGCGGCTGCCCAAGCCGGAGGACTGCCCCCAGGACATCTACAACGTGATGCTGCAGAGCTGGGCACAGAAGCCCGATGACCGGCCCACCTTTGTAGCACTGCGTGAGTTCCTGGTGGAGGTGAGATCATGTGCTGGTCTGACCGAATACAAGCACCCTTCGGTACTGAAGACTGTGGTGTTTTGCATTTGAATGTTGAATGTGCTTTTCTTTCACACAGACCATGCCCACAGACATGAGGGCCCTGCAGGACTTCGAGGAGCCAGACAAACTCGAGATCCAGATGGACGATGTCATCACCATTATCGAGGGCAGGTCGTGTTGGGTTCCAAGCACATACACTGACACAGGTTCCAGGGTGGAGGCGGTTCTAGGAACATGTCCCTCTTAATTCTCATCTTGCCAATTCCTGGAACGCCTTGCACCATAAGTGTGAAATGCTACCCTCCAGCGTACATTGTCTCTGTGTGTGGAGTTTAGCCTGAGTGGATTCTAACATGCACTGAGTGTGGAGTTTAGCGTGAATCATTAATGGCTCACTGCCTCTCGCCACAGGGCGGAGAACTACTGGTGGCGGGGGCAGAACAAGCGGACCCTGAAGGTGGGCCAGTTCCCCCGGAACGCTGTGACCTCAGTGGCCGGCCTGTCAGCCCAAGACATCAGCAGGCCGCTGAAACACAGCTTCATCCACACGGGCCACGGGGACACCGACCCCCGCCACTGCTGGGGTTTCCCGGACAAGATCGACGAGTAAGTCGCGTCTGTCCACCTGCCATACGAAACCGCCCAATCAGAGCCTCCACACACACACGTCCATTGCTCATTGTTTTTTTAAATTTATCTTTTTTTTTTTTTTTTTTTTTAAAGATGACGACCAGATGTTTAGTTTTGTTGTGGATTCACCCCTTCCATAAGGCCACCGAATCATGACTCATTTAGGTGTGGTCAGCACAGCCACTCGGTCACAGCACAGCCAAGGGACTTTGTTTGGGCTAATGTTTCTGATCTGTCTGTGGTTGTGTGGGTTTTGGCAGCTTCTGGGCCTTGTTTGCAACAGTGTCAATTCTCAGGAAAAGATTTGGTCTTGTCTGCTTTCCAACCTCCAACAACCTCTTGACACATGGCAAACAATTCCTGTGCTACCTCTAGAGGGCGACATTGTATTGCTGTGCCGTTTTTTGTGTAAGTTTTTCCAACATCAATGTGTACTGTCATTATAAGCCTATATTGGTGCCTATGGATTTGGCTGGTTAAAATCTAGATCATGTGATTTGTTGATTATGAGCAGGAGAGAACAGCAGTGTGGTTGAAACCGGCAGGGCTTCTCTTGGTTGACCGCTAAGCAGGGTCTCCTCTTCACCTGCAGGCTGGCAGCACCATGGAGAGGGATGTGCCTCTCCTCTGATCGGCGCTGAACCTCTAGTGACTGCTGGCTCAAAAGAAAACTGGGATTAGAGACTAATCATACTTCTACACCCTGCGTGTGTGTGTGTGCGCGCCCATGCCATTAAAAGCTTTAAGGAATGACTGTTTTTTTACTTGTTGGTAATGAAACATGTTCTACCAGACCCGACCAAGTAGAGTAAAGAGATGTTCTATACCGTATGGCAAGGCTGAAGCCTTTTCTGCCCCTAGGACCAAGCCTCAGGCCCACTCGCGCTCACATGTCCTTTGGTCTGTTTTTCAGTCTCTACCTGGGAAATCCCATGGACCCTCCTGACATTCTGGGGTTGGATCTCAATCCTACTCGGCCCACCCAGCTCCCTGGACGTGCCAAAAGTGAGTCCATATTCCCCGAGATCCACTCGAGTGTTAACATGGACACAGTTACCGATGTATTCAGCTGCCCTCGACTTAATCTCAGTCTGCGTTTGGTGCACACAGCCATCTGTTAGTTAAGGGTAGCGCTAATGGGCGCTAACGTATCCATAAGGGCACTTCTCTTGTATCCTTGAGAGAGGTATCTCACCCGAACGACCTGAAATACTTGAGTGAGCTTATTTTTATGAGTGAAAATGTTTCGATGTATTTGTCAGCTCTGGATCAGATTTAAAAACACTTGCTCAGCCATCTTGATTACACAACCCTAATGTTGGTCTTGCTTTGTCTCCACCCTTTTCCCATCACTGCTCCTGCATACACCGTCATCCTCTCAACCTATCTCACCCAATCGCTGCTCTTGAATCACCCTCTCACCCAATCACTGCTCCTCCATACACCATCACTCTCTCTCACCTCTCACCCCATCACTGCTCCTGCATACACCCTCACCCTCTGTTACCCTGTCACTGCTCCTGCATACACCCTCACCCTCTCTCACCCTGTCACTGCTCCTGCATACACCTTCACCCTCTCACTTGACTTCTCATGGTGGTTCTCCAGAAGATCCCCCGCCCCGCCCCCCCCAGCCGGCCGTTATTGTCAAGAGTAAGTCTGGACCCCCGGTCCAGTTAAAACCTTGCTCATGCCCCCTGTGTTCCCTGCTAGTATCGTGGAAGGTACTTTGTGTGCCCGAACCAAACTCCAACCTTATGTGCCGTCTGTCTGCGTATGTGCTGTGCTTGGTGAGCAACTCTGACCATCGTTCTCGTCTTCAGGGCCAAACTTCTAAGTTCCACCTGCAAAAACTTTATGTCCAGAAAAATTAACGCTTTTTGTTTGAGAAGGTGGCATTTGTTCCAGCTCTGTCTCAGTCCTGTCTCGTAACTTCCCTTCCAGTGTGTGTCTCTTTTTCTTAATCATCTTGAATGATTAGTTGAATCTTAGTCTTCCATAAGGTCAGAGTAATTTGTGCGTGCTTTCAGAGTCATTTTACGATCCAGTGACTGAAGATGAGGATCTCACCCAATCTGGGCTGAACAGACTTTCGCTTAAAAAGCCCCCACTGGTCAAAGGACTGAAACTGAAGCCCACTGCCTGGGCATCGGCTACCAAACAGGCACCCGGGGGGCAGGTTCTATCCAGTGCCTCCGAGGTATCGCTGATAGACTTCGAGGAGGAGATAGCCTCGGCCACCCCCACCCCCTCCCCTGTGGTGGAGGTGCAGATCCCCAGCCTGGCCAGGCTGACCCTCCAGGCAAACTACATCCTGGACAAGACGCCCCCCCAGAGTCCCAGCCGGACACTGCCCCGTCCCTTGCACCCCACCCCTGTGGTGGATTGGGACGCCCGGCCCCTGCCCCCGCCCCCGGCCTACGATGACGTGGCCCAGGACGAGGAGGATTTTGAGGTGTGTTCTATCAACGGCTCTGAGCAACCAGAGGGACTGGAGGCAGCCCCTGTGGAGGCAGCAGGGGGTGAGGGGATGGCGTTGGCAGCGGACAAGCCCCCCCGGTTAGAGGACAACCTCTTCCTTCCCTGCAGCCGGAGCAGGAGCAGCAACTTCTCTCAGTCGGAGGAGATCTTCCAGGAGCTCCAGCAGGAATGCATGCGGAAACTGAACGTTCCGAGAGGCCGCTCCCTGTCCACCTCACCTGCCCCCGGCGACCTGGAAGCCCGCCGGCAGATCATTCTGTCTTTCTCTGAGGACAAGCCCCAGATCCCGCCCCGTGTCCCCATCCCACCGCGTCCAGCCAAACGTGGCGAGTACCCACGCGGGTCAGGAGACCTCTCCTCTCCGACCTCGGGGGGCGAGGAGGACAAAGCCCAGCCCCCCCAGATCCCACCCCGGGATCCTCTGTCCCAACCTGGTTCCCGCACCCCCAGCCCCATGGGCCTTCCAACGGGCTCCCCGCAGCCGAGGACGGGTTTGGCCTCCTACCTCTCCACCTCGCCCGGCAAGTTCATGCCCACAACCCAGAGCTTCGCCTCTGACCCCAAATACGCCTCACCAAAGGTGATCCAGGCGCAGGGGGTCAAGGATGGTGCCAGGGGGCCCTGCATTCTGCCAATTGTCAGGGATGGGAGGAAGGCTAGCAGCACACACTACTACCTTCTCCCAGAGAGGCCAGCATACCTGGACAGGTACGAGAAGTTCTTCAAGGAGGCAGAGGGTCCGGACCGGATGCTCAACACTGCCACTGTGAGGCCACTTGTGCAGCAGCTGGGAGACTCCAAGACTAACTTTTCCAACAACAACAGCAGCCTGGCCACCAAACCCGTTGCTAGGATGTCCTGCAGTCTGGGCCAGCCCAGCGGGCTGGAGAGTGGCAGCACACTGGACCGAGTGAGGCAGGTGAGGGCTACCTTTATTCTTTTATTTAAATTAATTGGGTACAATATTACCTAACCAGTATTTGGATTATGTTGTTCCTGGAAATTTGTTGTATTGCTGACTTTTAGTAATCTAAAGTTATCCATTGATACATGAGAGGGAATACAGATTGGTTGTGCTTGTTTGTGTCTCCGCTGGTCTACGGACAGCTTGTGAGTGTGTAACTGTTGGTTTCCGGAGAGCCTCTACGCATGCTCTACCAGGCTCAGGTTGATTTTTGATTCTGTGTGGTTGCCAGGTGCAGGATGCGGTCCATGGTGTGACCATAGAGGAGAGTCAGGCTGCTTTGCAGAACCATGGCTGGAATGTGCAGAGGGCTGTGCAGTACCTGAAGGTAAGAGGTTGGAGCACATCGGTCGGCTTCCTTTATTCATCATGCGGTGGCTGTGTGGGGAATCAGGAAAGGACTGGTAAACAGTCAAGGGACCTGGCTTCTTCCTTCACTTCAAGCAGAATCATCTCCATTGTGGAAAGGTGTTT
Organism: Hiodon alosoides; assembly: GCA_025775065.1. Classification (NCBI taxonomy): domain Eukaryota; kingdom Metazoa; phylum Chordata; class Actinopteri; order Hiodontiformes; family Hiodontidae; genus Hiodon; species Hiodon alosoides. The sequence goes on from JAOYSI010003750.1 coordinate 10,326, forward strand.
TGGCCCTTAAGGTGGTCTTTTTACAAGCAAGAGCCGCGTTTGCAGATTGCTGTTCAGTATGAGCTGAAAAGTCGCTGTGATCTCCCTCTCGGTCCACCACGCTGTAGGTGGAGCAGCTCTTCTGCCTGGGCCTGAAAACCAGGGTGGAGTGCCTGACTATCCTGGAGACGTATGGCTGGAACCTGGAGCTGGCCAGCTCCCAGCTGCTGGACTCGTATGGCTCGACCAGATCCAGGTAGGACTCGCTCCCAGCACTGAAACCATCTTGTGCTGTCCTTCTGACAGGAGGGCCACAGCATGGACTCTCTCTCTCACTCACTCTCCCTTGGTTCCTGGATATCCGTAGTCTTCAATGCTGAACTACAATGAGGTTTACAACATAAACTCTACTGTCATATCAAGGAACAAGGGGAAATGTGAGGGGTGGCGCAACAATGCATCCTACTAAGGCTGTATAATATAACATATAAACATCTGTCTGTTAGTCAGAATTCAGAGGGTGTTTGGTGGCTCTGGTCGGGTGAGGCCTGAAGCCTTTTCTAATGTTTAAATGGTTTTATGGAGTGATTGTCCGAAACTTTATCCCTCCTTGTTTTTCAGGCGATGACAGCAGATCGCACGGAAGTACCATCCTCTCAGCCTCTGGCTCCTGGCCTGTTCTGCACAAGGCTTCCCACACTCAGCATTCTCATAACGTTGCCATTTCGTCACAGCGACATTAAGAAGTTATGTAGTGTTGGCTGATCCAGGACTTAACCCCCTGTGAATCCCCATCAGCCCCTTCTGTCCTGTAAGACAGAGGACTGTACGGGGGGTTGGACTGGCCCTCAGGCACTGTCACATAGGACGGGGCAGCGGCAACACCCTGCCTGCTGTTCGACATGGGTTCAGTACTGCGGTTCAGTACTGCGGTTCAGTACTGCGTTTCAGCAGAGGTCAAAGTTCAACCAGCCTAATATTGATACTGACTAAATTACTGTTGGTTGTCAAGTTATGGCTGTTCCGCTTACATCTGCTTGTTTTATTTTATACAGAGTTCTATATGATATATAGGAGAGATCTACAGAGAATATATTAAAATGTTTTAGTTTATATATTTGCATCAAATATGTATTTTGTTTGAAATGTTTTATGGTTTTCAGATGATTGGATGGCAGGGACTTTTGTGAAAGAGTTGTGATCGTTTGTGTATATTTATCTTGCGGAAAATTTATGGGATCATTTCCATTGTGCGCTGGACCCAAGGACACCTGGGGATGTCCAGTCACCTCTCTTATTTCTGCCCCTCAATGCTTCCTGCCTCTGCGCCTGCGGGGGGTTCAACCGGTATGTTTTTAACACTCGTAATGGCACGCGTAGTGGACATTCAAAAAATGCAGAGGTGATATGGACATTTTCTGAAGGACAATTCAATACTTGCTGTTCATGTGAGAAAGGGTCTTTTTTGTCCTTATTTATTTAATGTGTAATTATGTGCTGTGCAGTAGCAGCATCCCTCAAAGCCAATGCTGTGTTATCTTTTATAAAGGCTCTAGTCTAACTACACCAAACCCCGTACCTTCATGCATTACTGAAGATGCTTTGGGTTAGTCTGCACAAATTAGTGGCCACGTTAAAACATGGGAACATGCTTACTTAGTATTGTAATTCTATTAGCGTGTTCTGTAGAACGCGCTCACTGTGGGTGTTCTGTAAAGCGCGTGCGCTCACTGTGGGTGTTCTGTAGAGCTCGCTCACTGTGGGTGTTCTGTAGAGCGCGTGCGCTCACTGTGGGTGTTCTGTAGAGCGCGTGCGCTCACTGTGGGTGTTCTTTAGAGCTCGCTCACTGTGGGTGTTCTGTAGAGCTCGCTCACTGTGGGTGTTCTGATGCTGTTCCAGGTGTTTCTGTCTGAATTGGCTGTAGCTGCTTAGAGAAGAACTAGACATTCCCCATGTTCGTGTGTGTGACGCGACCAGTAAAATCCCAACATACACAGCCTTCCTGGCCTAGACTTTCCCTCTGTTCGTGTGTTTGACATGACCGATAATATCCCATCATGCACAGCCCGTGTGTGTGTGTGTGTGTGTGTGTGTGTGTGTGTGCTTTTGTCTGACCAGTTCCCAACTGTACCTATCACATCTTTGTTAAATGTTTTGAGTGGTTGTACAAGTCAAAAAAAATCTTTTTTGTCTAGGTGTCATAACTGTCAGTGACACAATGCTGTGATCTGAAATTTCTTAATGTATTTTTTATTAAAGGGTTGTTATTTTTCTTTTAAATTTTTTGTTTGTTTATTGCTTGGATCAGCAGCTTCTGGTTTATTGTTCTTTTGGAGTGAACATGGCCAGCAATCTTCTTAATTCAGGCTGGAATTGATGGGGCGGGGCTGGGGACTTGTCGCCAATAAAACGTCAGTTTGTGAATCAGAAATCATAAACCCAGCACTTGTTTGATGGATTGAGGCTGAATTGGTCAATGCTGAAAGGTGTTGAAAAACAAGATGGTGAGATTAATTGAGTATAAGCTGTATAAAACTGTAAAACTTGGCAGCTTTTACAGTAAGAGAAGTGTCTGATTTAATTTTCATGGGGCTGAAGTAAGAAAGGTTTTTTTCTAAGTGTTACTTCAACTTTTTGATCCACAGTGCCCAGTAACTGTGTGAACCGTCCGCCCCTCTTGTATAATTCGAACCTAATTAGCTGTTTGATCGATTACATTGTCTCTAAATGGAGCCAGAGGCTTATTTTGCATTTTACCCATTTTTTACAGCCAATGTCAAGGGTACAACAGCAGGGCCTGTCCCAGGATTTGATCATGCGTTCTTTAAACACTGTGTTGCACTTCCTTTCTAAACTCTCGCGGGGCAGAACCACATGGGTGAGCTGGAAGATATTTCGACCGGTCGTGAGAGGGGTAGGGCATGTTCCTGACAACGGTAAGGCCGTCTGCTGTTGCATTCAGTGGTCTCTAGTTAGGTGGAAGTAAAGATGTCTAATACAGAAAGCGTTGGTGTGTAGCGACGCAAGGCAGCTGACTCAGGATTCACTCTTGGATTGACGTTTGCACTCATGCAAATCCCGTGAACCTGAAAGTACTTTTGATATTGAGAGAATAAAATGTTTTCCGTTGCACACGTCTAGAGTAATTAGTAAAGGTCCAGTAAACCTGGCTGCTAGGTCATTTGAGAACAACCAAGGAAATCTATTTTCCTTAGTAATTAATTTATATTCCTAGTTTCTAATTTTCATCTTTGTGTTGATGGGGAATGCTATCGTTCCTACCAGACCTTCCCAGGTAAATTGTCAGTAACTGTCAACTTGCCTATTATGGGATATGTGGATTGTTTTATTCAAGGCTTTCTGGGAAGTGACTATTCTGTGGGGGAAATGGAGGTGCTGGAAAGAGGAAATGATTACGTACTTATTTAACGTTATGTTCTTTACATGAACGCTGGCCTGCACAAGTCTCTTGGGTGTGTGTAGGAATGCTGCACTGACGTGTGTGAAGCACTGTGGTGTGTAAAGAACAGAAGACCGTGATAGTGCTGGAGGGGGCCGTGTTGGTGCTGGAGCGGACCATGTTGGTGTTGGAGGGGGGCATAAGCAGATAAATGGGTCCCTTTGCCTTATGTTTTCCACACACCCTCTATTATTTTAACATTTGTGTCACGTGAAGATGGAGTGACGCATTAGCAGCCATTGGATTTTTACCAATCCCAAACTATACCTGTTATTACTAGGCTAGGGCAGTAGGTGTCAGTGTTGTCTTGCTTGTTCAGAGGGACATTGATGTCATGTGCAAGCTTATTGCGAGGCGTTTAGCATTTATTGCGTTAACTGAGCGTGGAGTATGTCAGGATTGTTAGAGAGCGTCCCACACAGTGAAAATGCGATATACACAGGTCGTTAAAATCAGGCAGTTATTGTAGCTACACAATTAAAATTCCTCAATAAAATATGGAAGCAAGCAGTAAATTTGATTTAATGTATAATTTTAAGTTCATCCTAAGACTTTTTTTTTAAGGAACTAAAACTTTGTATTGAAATTTTCCTGTGTTCATTTGCAGATTTAAAGGTCGTTTGTTGCTCCCTGTGGATGGGAAGGGCCATTACAAGGGTAGTCTTGCCCTTCCTTTCCCTCCTTTAGAAAGCAGGAGAAGGAAAAGGAGGCAGATTAGGATGCTGGCGCCTCATCCCCGCATCACATGGAGTTTATTTTCAGGTCAATCTCCTGCCGTTCTGACTTAATTCAGCCCCAATGAGCAGCACGTAAATACAGCTGAAGATCTAAGCCTGTGCACCTCCTGCAGCGCTTGCCTTGGACCAGCTGAGCCCGCTGCCATGGGAATTACAGGTTTTCTCTCCCCACCCTGCCATCTACGTTTGTGATAGCGAAGGTGACTACCAAAGTACTCCCTCTGTTCTGCATCTCTACTAATAAAAAGATTTATCCAAAATACGTGAAGTTTAGTTTTACAAAACCAGAACAACGCTAATGAGTCTGGTTGGCACTTAACTGCAGTTGACAAAGGGTGTGTGTTTGTTTGATCTTTCTGTCTCAAGCTGGGAGGTGAGGAACTGGCATGTT
>JAOYSI010003751.1:0-14892 GCA_025775065.1 Hiodon alosoides
TTATTTGGATAGAGATTTTAAAGAACTCAGGATAGCCACCTCTCACAATAGTTAGACACGCTAGAGAGGCGCTACATTTTTCTACACCTCAATTGTCCAGTGTTGGTGAGCCCACAGGAAATGCTGCTTATTTTCAGCCGACAGTTCTGGAACTGGATGGGGTTCTAAGACGAGTTGTGAGTTCCAAGATTCCACTTTGCACACCAGTGTTGCATTGCTGCGTTATTTGCCCGTTTATGGCTTGTCTGTAGGTTCTTACCTTTCTAATCAAAGCGGTTTTTGCCCACATGGCTGCGGCTGACTGGCTGTTTATTGTTTGTTGCATCATTCTTGGTAAATCCTAGACACCTTCATACGTTAAAAGAACAGGAGGGTAAACCATTTCTTAGATAATGGAACCGGAGCGATGCTTTTTCATGAACGGCGTGGTGTACCTAATAAACTGGCCAAACTACACTGCTGAAAGATAGAGAGTTTTAACAAAATTGACGCCAAACACTGGCATTGTTTCAAACTATGAAAGAAAAATATATATATTAGCGAAAAAGGGCAAAGACAGTCGACTGTTTGACTAGTTTGACTATGGTCGGCAGAGTCAAAGAACGGATATGCTGTGTGAGAATAATAATTAAAATGAGCTTTTTTTTCCAATAGTTTCTCTTTATTTAAAGGCTCTCTCTTTGTTTCACACTGAACCTTTTGGGGTCCTATTCGGACAATAATGAATGGATTATGACACGATATTTGTAAATCAAAGTAGTTTGTGTCAGTGGAAATATGCTGTACACATTTTTTTTCTTTTTCTGTAGGCATATTTCTACTAGTATATTTGCTCTTACTTGGTTTTTAAACCAAATTAAATGCCACACTTCAATGCAACTTATTTCAATGCCAACGGCTGCATTCCAAATGTATTTGGGTGACAGATTTTCTAGAACAACAACAAAACAAGGGAAGGTTTAAAATGCAGATAAATTGTGATGTAAATGTAATGCAACGTGAGGAAAACAAGCCCTCCTACTGTCACTCCCACATGTTAAACATTATAAGGCAGAGTGAAAACTACTGCGTGATTATAGCGGCGTGTTTGTGCCACTCTTTATGTGAGCAAAGGCAAAACCAGCTAGCCCTCCTGGTATCTATGCAGTGCTCTTTCAATGAACTGCATGACCAAAATGCAATATAGAAACACATGTGCTGTAACACAGGGCCTTGAACAGCATGTGGTATGAAACCAAAGCATCACGATGGAAAAGCAAGGATTTTATTGCAAAATTATGCCCAAACATATTAATGCATAATGAATGACTTGGTGTTTACCCCTCTAGTGAGTGTTATCTCTAATTAAAGATAAACCATCTGGGTTTCAGCTTTGCAAGTGATAGATGGCAATGTACTACAGGGGCAGCCGTGGCATTCTACAGGAAGAATATAAAGCAGAAAGGGGTCCTGTTATGGGATTCATTTTAGGGAGTGGTAGTGATGGGCCTTAAATAATACACTTGCCAAAGGAAAAGATACTGGGTGATTATTTATCACTGATCATGGAGATAATTGTGAACATTTTTCATGCAGTGTCCTCAGTCTCATTGGGCTCGTTTGCACCTCTTCATTTTCTGTTAAAAAATAATAATACATTTCCTCCCAAGTGGCTCAGTCTGTAAAGTCGAACATAAGCTGGAGTGACTTAAATCCAGTCATTAACCAATTGTGTCCTTCTCTTCCATTGAGAAGGACTCTCCAATTGGCTCTGAACCTCTCACGAGAGCTGTATAGCCAGCAGTGAGGAAACGAGGAAAAAGCAACTAGGATTGGAGGTGCCTAGCCGTACTTCTTTACCCTCCCCACGTGTCATGGTGGGAGTCAAACTGAGATGCATTAGCACAATTGGCAATTCAAAGTTTGGGGGGAGAAAACTAAAAATATATAAATAAAATGAACAAAGCTTAATATATTAAGTGCAAATGAACTGTCGGACACATAATTTGTTGACCAGCATAGTTAAGGGTTGGATTTCGGATGCCCTCCCTGTATGCAGAGGCTAGAGGTTAAAGCCTGCTTATTCTAGATGGTAAGTGTTCAGTACATTTGACCTTTTTTATCTTCTTTAACAAGATTAGCACCCTATGCACCTTTCCTGGTGTGTTGTCTAAAAGTAAACAACTTCACATGCCGTAATCTCCCTCTGTTTGCACTGTATTATATATGGATTCTCCCCACATGTCAGTCAGGTTAAGGGTGTCATTGAACGATAATACCACTACCAATTAACAGTGAATTATTCAGACGTGACATGGAACACCAACCCCAAAAGTGGTGTGACCAGAACCACGAGTTCCACTTTTTATATGCTTTAATGGGCAAGGGTTTTTTTTTCTTCTTTTTAACAGCCTAGTTGAACGTGAAAATGTCAGTACTTCTGGAAATTTACATAAGTACTGTTTATAATCATACTCATTTCTTATGTTTGTTACTTATTTCCCCAAATATAATTTGAAAGGAACTGAAGTTACTCACACCATCTATTACTACATTACTCAACTCAAATGCTAAGCAAATTTGAATGTTTTAACAGAAGACATCCTTCTCATGATAACAAATTAAGTCATATTACCAGGTTAGGGTACCAGGTTAGGGGAACAATATCAGGATTCTGATTTAAGCCATTTGATTGTTTTTGTTTTTTATCAAAGTGCAGAGAATGCTTGAGCTTGTATTAATTTATCAATACTTTTACATCATCATCCAGATATGTGGACTCGGGTCATGTGACTTGGACTTAGTCTTGATCTAGTAAAAGGCAAATTACTTAAGGCTCAACTTTAAATGCAATTAAAATGCATGTTCTGCAACTGCATCAGTTCCAATTCCACAGGCAACATGATAGCGGTTTGAAATTGTGGGTTGTACCATTAAATACCTAGTTTCAGATGTGCCAAAATAAGTCATTTAAATTACTTTCCTAGAGGCCCTATCTGAGCATTGCAATTCTTTTCCATTATACCATTATTTGAATTGCAGTTTGGTTCACAGTATTCTCAATAAAGCTCAAGAGCCTTTCATGTGTGTACTTTTCATTTTACATAAAATACCGGAAATGCAGGCGTTGACTAGTGAACAAACAAGACCTGTCATTCAGTAGTGTGTACCATTCAAATGAACTTTTAGGTTAGTTATGTAAACATTAATATTGGTGGCTGTATCATCCATCTTTGATTATTAATTAGCAAGTTTGATTAACTTGGTCAGTTAAGTACCCTAAATTAATTTAGCCCAAAAGCTCTCAATATTGTTTGAAAAAAAATTTTAAAAATAAAAAAATATTTTTTTAATAACCCTAAATTTGAAAATTTTTAGATAAAGTTTTAAATATATTTCATTTTAAAATTATTTCACCTTTTATATACATTTTCAAAATATAACACAAATTTAATTACATTTGGTTTTGTAGTTATTCTTTATATTTAAGGATTATCAGAAAACAAAGAAAATCTGCTGTGATCCCAAGCAGCTTCATATAAGGACTAAATGATGTATTCTTTATTGCATTTATTTATAAAGGCAAAGATTTTATTTGTTAATTATTTATTTGACCCTTTGCATTTGTATTACCCTAGAAACATCATCTGACTCAATTTATGTTCAAAGTAAATGTTTAATATTTGTTATTTTTAATATCATACGGACTGATTATGCAACTGCTTCCATCTTAAAATCCATTTGTTATTTAAGTTCGACTTAACAGTTGTCACCTGTTCGACATCATAAACCCATGTGAGTCCACAGCTCCTGACATTTCACCACACGTGGACCTTCTGTGGCTACCACTTTCCAACGATAGCCAAACCGGCCAGGGTCAAGGTCCGATCAACCCAGTGGAGAGTGCTGCATCACAGCTTAATCTGGAGTATGGAGTTTACAAACAAGACAATGGATACATATTCAGCACCTCTGGAACCAGCATTGGGTACAATTATCATTTCCTACTCCTAATTCCATTTTCGATGGACATTTGCAATATAGGAAATTTAGCATACTCTGCACAGTTCAAATTCCCAATAGACCGCAGAAGGTTCCTCTTCCTTGTCTACAAAAGCAAAACATTGTGCTCATTGGAATAAATAAATCAGATATTGACACTGTGCTACTCTGATATATTTGTAAACAGCTACATTTCCACAAAGTCACAAACTACTACATAAAACAAACAAGCCATAGGAAATTTGCTTAAAATTTACACATCAAAGCAGTGAATTGTATTTGTATTAGATAGCAGCCTCGCCAGTTACCTGTCTATTATAAAGAAACATTTAGTGAAATCAAAATGAGAAAATAATGATTTACAGCTGCAGTTTAATTGTACACACACACACACACACACACACACACACACACACACACACACACAATGTAGACTACAATTTATTATGACACTGTCTCCATCTAAGGGCAGGTGCCACTACCACAGAGAAACTCTGGGCTACTGCTAGAGACTGAGAAGCATGATAGTGTTGGGTCAGACACCACCAGGACTGAGGGCAGCCTTCCCACCTTCGCTCCCAGCCACACCCCCACCAACCTCCCCACCATCACCGGTTGTCGGTCACATCCATCTTCTCTTGCTTCTGTCAGAGATGCCCAGGCCAGCCAGGAACACACTGCTCTATGTCCCGGAACCTCTGCCATGGAGCCACTTCAACCATCATCTAAGGGAGAGTTGGGGCTGGAGATGGCAAGGTCGAAGTTGTGTGAGTATGTGGAAATATAATAAATCACTCATTAATTAAAATGACTGGTTAATTTCCATTCTACCTATTGCTTCACCATCGGTAGTCTCGAAAATATAGGATAAAGTCCCCTTTACTGATTCAAGTTACTGCCTCTGTGTAAAATGTTAAACATCTACACAATGAATAGGTCTTACAATAATTTAAATATACATTATTTGTTTTTCATACAAAAATTACACCTTATTTACATTCGAAGACTTGTTCATTGACAGTGAACATATGCAGTATCATCTACCCCTTATTTTACAACAGTTTGTGCACACAACAGACATTTACGTACCCTAGGATAAATACTGTTGAACAATCCGCTGCTGTTTTGTGACACATTTGGCATAATTTTCCATCCTCCATCGCCGTCACCTCCCTCATGGCCGGGGCATGTTCCCCTCATGTGGTACTCTACATCACAGGACAATGCAATGTTGTGAAGTACACAGCATGCAATGACACACATTGAGGCTTCATATTGTAGGGCCCCATCAGATCTGTCTAGGCAGCGGAAAGGCCTTTTAAGGAGCATGAATGGCCTCTACAACACTGCAACTTAACTGAGGTAGGTAAAGCAGGCTTGTCTATTCTGAGTGTGTGCCTGCATGTCTGTTTACGCAGGTTTGTGTGCATGAATCTGTGTCTGTTTGCATGCACTCTTGTCTATGTTTGCGTTTGTGTGCGTGTGCACTTGTACCTGAATATATGCGTCTGTGTACATGTTTCACTTTCCGCTATCGGTTTGACCTCAACATTATTTCAGCTCTCGGATTTGCCAAGACCAAGTTAGTGCTTAGAATGTATACAATTGTACTTTGAGGGGAATATTGTTAACCTATGCTGGGATAATGCAAGTGTTTTCCTGTTTTATAGTTATTTTACATTCACTTCACTGGATTTCGGTAGATAGGTTGATTGTAAGGGAGCAGTTTGCCTTTTAATGAAGTTAAAGCAAGCGAGGCTTGCAATATGAGTTGTGGCATGATCTGTAAATGTGTTTTTAATTTTTAATTTATTAATTTATAAGAGATATGTGACAGGAGTCACTTACTAATGTAATTAGTCTATTATGAGGGGGCTTCCCTCAAAAAGTAAAAGTCTATTTTACCTGCCTGGGACTTTAACTGTGGCCGATCTAATCATGGAGATGGAATTACTTTTCCCATTCAGATAATGTACTACACAATTTTTCATGGATACCCCTTTATTGATTCAGACAATACCTACCACACAATTTGTGACATACATTTCTGTGTTGTTAGCGTTCTATGAAGCATGAGTTACTATAATACTATTACTGCTGAACCTTGTCGGCCTTGCTCAAGTTATTATAATTATTTCTATGAAACTGCAGATGGGTGCCACAAAGTGTTCGATCTCTCATCATACCTGAAAAAGCAGCAAATACCTTTGGACCAATGTGTATCTAAACGACATGGATAGATGGAAACCTGAAAATCTGGATTACCTCTGATGGCTATTTTGCCAAATGTAAATAAAGTTGATTGGCAGAGAAGCACGTACCTCTCGACAGAACTGCCTGCCCAAAGGCACCTGTGAAACTGATGGGAAGAGCAGGTTAGTCGAGAGAAGCCCTGTGATACCAACACACTTCAGCCTGGGTGGCGTTCTTCCAATCATGAGCCACTGCTAAGTTGTCCCTGTCACAATTGGCAGATGACATGGTCTGGATTTGAATCAGAAAAATATAAACAATAAGGGTCAGTATGTGCTCAGGGGAGCAACTTGAGTTTATTTGTGAGTATAATTATTCTTGTTAGTGATATCTGCATATTGGGAATTAAAATGAATGAAAAAAAGTAATTTGGAATCAGCCGTTTTGCTTTTGCTATTTTAATACAGCTGATTCAAAAGGAATTAAAATTTCAAAGGAAATGTCTTTAATGAGACAATGAGAAATGATGGCTAACAGTAACCCTAACTTAATTCTTTGAACCAAAATTGATTTTATAAAAGTTTCTATTTATATGTCGCATAATTCTAACATTTGATGTTGAATTATCCACTTTAATATGAGATGCAATTAATTTAACTTCTTAGCAAATTTGTCCCCAGAACTTGTGTAAGTTAAAAGATGTGTTTGGCAATTTAAGAATTTAAAAAAAATCTAAGTTTCAACAACCACAAACAACTGCAAAAATTAATTGAGAGAATTTTTATTTTTATTTGTATTTTTTCCAGTCAGCAAGGTTTAAATGTCACAAAAGAAAATCTTAGTGACTTAGCCATGTTAAATTTAGCTTATAGATTGTACATTTGGAGCAGATTCTAATTCCATCATTGTTTAAGTTAAGCTCAATCAGAAGTCAAGCTGGGCACTCAACAGGGTGAAAAAAAACAACCTGCCGGTAAAGAATTGAGATCACTCAGAGAGCAGAGGGCTTCCAGAAAAGAACGCTAGCAGAAAGGCACCTAAACAGCCTTTTTTTTTTTTTTTCCAAATTGAGTAATAAAAAAATTTAATCTATTTCCCTAGTAATTAATCATAATTAATGATCTAATTTGTCTTAGTAGTTTTAAAGACAGCATACTATAAGGTAAAAAGTAGAAGCTTCATCAAAGTTATATTTACTGCTTAACTTACTCCTTTTACTTATGGACACAAGGCTGTGGACAAATAGACCGGGAACAAATCAAAACAACTCGGTAATTACCCTTTACATAGACTGTACTTAATACCCGTTTCTTTTTATGAATAGAAGAAAAATCTCCCCCCCAAAAAAAAACAAAAAACAAAAATAAATAAATAAATAAATAAAAAGCTACAAATACAATTTGATTAACTGGGATTGACTGTGATTAGCGGGTTTTCAATGTTTTAATTTGGTTGCAGCTCATGGCTTTCTTTGTTTATATTTGTGTAAAATAATCCACAACACTTCTGGATTACATAGACTTTGATATAGCTTGGATGTTCCCTCAAGAAATATATTAACATGTCGAAGGATACAACAGTGATTGATAATATTAGGGTACTCATAATTCTTTAGATGGCTTTTTTCAAATTAGCTTGGATTTTTATTTTCTGAAATACTGTACATTAGGGAAGTGACAAATGGCGTAGGTTTTTTAGGTCAAATCTTGTTATGTGTAATGCTCGAGGCCTGTGTGCGCCTCCAAGAGAAATGATTTGCAGCTTTTATGAAAATAAAAAGCCTGTTCCTCATCTTGGCATGCTTTTTTCTGTTAAAGGTTTAGGACTGGAAAAACTCCAATGAATTAAATGGCAGTCCTCTCTCTCTCTCGCCTTTTGGTGGGAAGTGACCAGGGAGTACTTTGACAGTTGGCGTTAAGACTTTGAGAAAAAAATAAAAAATTTTTTCCACAAAGCCAGAAGGCGCTGCTGGGGCTCCATATTGAATGTCGGACATTAGCAAACCTTGAACGTTGCTTTGGCAATAGCATCGTGGACACTGCATATCCTCAGAAAGCGTTTAATAACTAAATACAGACAACATTATGCATCGAGAATTACGAGGCTGGGCAGGCCTCAACAAAGCCGGACAATCTTTCCCCCGAATAATTGCATGCAACGTTCTTGGTAGCGGAGGTTCTGGGAAATGGAAAGCACATAATGCTCCTTGATGACTAGAGACTCACACTCTCACTTTTGTGTGCCTCCCTGCCTCACTTGGCGAGATGAAAGGGGTTTCTTGGGAGACCCAGGGATGACAGGTGCGAAAAGTCTACACCGAAGGAAATGGGTATTACATGTTAAGATCCTTGGTAAGGCAGGGCTATTGGATACCCTTGTTACTAGTTAGGGGTGACTTTGAAGACACCTTCTGACTTACGTGTATAGTCATAAATGAATTAAATTACAGTGTGTTGATAAAACTAAAGGGAGGTAAAACGGAATTTAAAAAAAACAAAAAACACTGCAGTCATGGTTAGATTTCTTTGAATAAAATAAAACAATGATCTTTCTACACCCCAAGAACCTGATCTGAATTTCTGAAATACTATCTGCTTGTCAGACGCTCTGGGACTGGTATCTGACCCGCTGATTACCACTGTCCTGAACCACAAACTCAGAGGCCTCAGTAATTACCCCTCATAATTAGCGCCAGTGTCTGATTGCCCCTGAGACCATGAGTTCTTTGCTTAGTTTGGCACTATTTACAAAGGGTTCATAATCAGCGTCTAAACATTTTAATAAACAAGGCTTAGACTTCTCTGGAAACCTATTAAAGGCTATCCTGCCCTCTGTTCCCAAGGGAATAGGCAAATGCGCCGCTTTGAAAGTGATGGTTTATGGCTGGAATTAATCACTTTTGGAATGGATGGAGTTGTCCACCTGTTAAGTTTACAGCCGAGCATGTTACATGTGCTTTTTTTTTTTTTTTGAGTAAAGGAATTGGAGCTTCACACACATGCAGCTAACGAGCGTTACTGGAAGAAGACAATGAACAAATCAATTAGGCAATTAGGCACAAAACCACCCCCTGAGAGACATCTGGAATGCATAATTTAGAGTAGCAGTAACAGAATGGCTTTTAATGACATTGCTAGTTCAGCTAAAGTTGAACTGAAGTTTTCAATATCTTTACAGTATACTGATCAATTACTGTGTGTAGAAAATGCACTGAAATATAGAAAAAAATACCATTATTGATTGGCATGGTGACTAGGAAATGAGTACACAGTACTATATATATATAAATACACATTTTAGACACAATACACAGTATCCCCAAAATACTTACATGCAGTCAAATATAATATCTGGTTAAATGTGTCTATAATCTCCGTAAAATATAACAAATTTCTTCTACTTAACTCTATTTTTTAAAGAATCAATTATAATTCATCATAATTTCTTCTTTAAAAAATTGTAATTTACCACAAATACTACTCCTGCTACTGTTATTATTATTATTATTATTATTATTGTTATTATTATTATTATTATTACTATTAGTATAAATCAGTTACCATGGGTTTATTATTTCTGCCTAAAATGTGCTTTTTACTTTCTGTCCAGTGTTACTTTGGTGATGGTAGAAGAAAACCTTTAAATGTCTGTTGAAAATTAATTCCAAATGTCAAAATGCAAATCATAATGATTTTTTTTTAAATGTCATTCGAATTTTCATTTATGCAATTAAAATTGGAGTTTGAAGCTTTCTTGTTTTAATCAGAGTGTACAGAGAAGGGGAACTTACCACTCTAAAGTAAGATCAATGTTTAATGGTTGGCAAGGTCAAAACGTATGGTGGGCTTAAAACACTGGATAAATGTTTGATTTAAGAAGTCTGGCTCAGTATTGAAATCCTAGACAGTTGAACGTTACACTAATGCACTAATCAAAAACCACCATTTTAATAATGTTGCATAATTTGGGTGCTCAGTGAACCATCCATTGAATATGCAATAATCTGTAAAACAACCATTTTCTTTTTTTAGAAAATCTCAGATTTGTCTGTCGGCCAAAAAAAAAGCATTGCTTTAATTACATTGATTACATTGATCCCTAATTTAATTTGGTGTGATGGCCACACATAGCAATATTTTTAAATATGGAATGACATAACACTGTACTTTGCAAAAAATACTCTGCAGCAATCCAAGAACACTGCACTTAATCCTGGATAACTGTAAAAAATAAACTGACCAGAATTGAATCTTGGGGCTACTGTTTGCCCTTTAGCCTGGACAGTCACATTTAAATATATTCTCAGTTTGAACCTTTCATGGCAGGAGCAGCACTATAGAATGCATGGAGGGTCTGAGTTCTGCAGACCATTTAGAATTATGGTTGATGACCGTCCTGACACGGTATTTCGGTAATCGTGTTTGATCAACATGCCTTTGGCATGTGCCTTGGCTATAAAAAAGGAGAAGAACATAGGGTTCTAAGAAGCAGTAATTTAATTCTTTAGGCAGATCAATAGTGCAAGGCCTCTCGCAAAGATTGAATCGTTCCAGTGGGATTTTCCCTACACTCATCAAGACTCAGCTCGCTGTTATAGTGTAATAATAACATCAAAGAATAATTTCCCTGATGTTCAGATTTAATGGGTGAGGGAGTAAAAATGTATTTTAACATGTACAGAGACACTTTTGTGGTAGGGAAATCAGCATTTTCAAGAGACAATTGAATTGCTTGAACAAAGTCTTGTAACAACACCCTTGGTGTACAGAGCGTCGTTACTTGCCGGATCAATGAAAACTACCAATCAGAGACAGTGTTTTTTTATTTATTGGGCAGAGGTACAAATGTCAAAACCAAGGTCAAAAATCAGGTTTACACACAAATCCGATTCTCCTACAAAAAAATAAACACTCACTCAGGCCAAAGACAAAGCCAGCCAGTAATTTAGATATTCATAATACTTAACATTGCAAAGCATTAATGAGATTCAGGACCCCAAACGACTAACATCACTCAAACAATATGTTACAATGGCACAGCCCACAATGTCAGCTAAAAAAGAAGCCAGCTGGACATATTGATTATTTTTGTTAAACAAATCATCTTCTCCATTTTGAGTTTCAATATAAATGGATCTAGTGCCCTTAAAGATAAATAAATAAGATAAGCAAATAATTGGGGAAGTCCATTCAACTTAACTAGTCCGGTATTTTGTCAGAGATAGTGTTTCATTGTGTTGACTTGACTTTAAAAAAAATATTCTCCTCTTTTACAGAAACATTAAACAGTAAATTGAAAAAGAGAAGTTCCAATTTCCTGAAGTGTAAAACTTTGAGAAATCCAGTGGATACAGGCTTTCCTTTCAGGTCCACTGAAGGGAGGTCACGATGTCTGTCTGCGTTAAGTGCAGTCTGGCATTCAGCTTTTGCCTTTTTTCCCCATATGTGCGGGTGCATTGTTGCGCGCTGATTCTTCTTATGTGGGCACAGTGCAGGAAATTAGGGTGACAGCGAAAAAGTTTGCACTGTGCACTGGAGCAAAGTTTACTTTGGTACTCTGTTAAGAATTCAAGCAAAAAAATAATAAAATAATGTGCAGCCTGATGGTGTTACTTTGATGGATTATTGTACTTGTGAGTGTGCTGAACAAATACGTACTGCATATATTAAAACATGAGAGCCACAGAACCGCAGAGCAGCTCCACGCGCCAGTCCTTTAGACTGGGAAACAATCGTGAAACAAGCCATTCGGGTGTATGTCTATCATTGGAGTACTCTGTAACTCTTCACTGATCTGAAGGTACTCATCCAGACCACTGCGCTCCGTACTAGCAGTGCAACTGCTAATCTAATCAGTGTCACTTTGGTGTAGTTTTTGTCCGTGTGCTGTTTTGTTTTGAAGTACAAGCGATAAAATGCAAACGCTGTCCATCTTTTTAAAAGCATTACACATGTATTACACAGAAGCAAGGCTTTGACCATGGCTTTGACAAATCACCATGGCTTTGACATTGCACACAGTCATTTGGTCAAATAGAATGTTCAAATAACTTTAACAATAACAATCATTAGAACAATCGAACATGAGTACCGTACACATCTTATGTAACTATTTATTTATTTTCAATGTACAATAAGAACCAAAAGAATGATAAGAATGATAAGAAAAAACTATCAGATCTGATCATGGTGGATTATGTTTTAGAGATTATGGGGGGGGGGAAGCTAAAGCTTGAGCTAAGGAGGGAACACTTAACTTTTCTGTGTAAGTCAACACTAGCTATCTCAATTTTTAAATTTAAATTTTTACATATAGGAATAGAGTTTTCTCTATCGTAGTAGTTTGATGCCAGTACATTTTGTGGTTTGACATATTTACCTACTAAATATTTATTTTCTAAATAAAAACTAATGTTAAATATATTACTGTGTGTCTACTCTAAGATTGGAAAACGATTGAATGTAGCCAATTAGCAGTCAATTATTTTATCATTGGATTCAAATGGACCAAATACAAGAAAATGACTATGGTCTTTGTAGCTGATTTAATAATTTCATTTAAACCCATTCACACTGCCCAGGCGATTCTTTAATTGGGAATGCCATGACATAAAGGAGTTAATGCCCAATCAGCTTTAATGAATTGTCGGATGATAGCGAAAGTGAGCCTGATTCATAATCTGGGTGTAAGTCAGAAGTGCGGTGCATTTTTGCCCAGCAATGCAGTTTATTATGCTTTCCTTGTCATTTGTGCCATTTTCCATTTTAAATGAAAACCCAATATAAGAATATCTAGTGGAATTAATTTTATGGGTCAAAAGAGGGTCAGAAATTACCCTTGACATTGAAAAATGGTTATGGTGTTATTAAATTGACACTATTATTACACTTTGAGAGAAGTCTCATGCATGAAATATCAAAGCCTTGGTTGTCACTTTCAATGTGGACGAACTGTTTAATTGCTTGTTCAAATATTTATAAAGGATCTGTCCAAAGAGTCGCTACACTTACACTTTGTTTCAGCACGGCTTCATACTCAGGGGAAAAGGCGTGTCACAAAAAAACGAGCACGGGCTGCAGCACGAGTCTTCGTTCTAAGCAAGCCTTTGTAATGCATAAACTGTGCAATTCTTAACCATCGTCTGGGGAAAACTGAGCAAGCATTTGTTTTTTGTGGGATATTTTGCGTAATGCCAGAGTCCCAACTCAAGGTTGAGCCATTTGTGATTTTAAAGCGTCTATGAGCAATGGTGTCATTTCAGGCAGCATTCTGTGGAAGGTTGTAATATTTTATGTTTAAGATTTTGTTATTTTAACCTTACCATTGGAGCTATCTGATTGGCCATTTTCTGGTGACCAAGACAACCAGTGTTAGTGCGCTAGCTATATAAAGGTTCTCATAAAAGATAAACATAGTCGTAGCCTGAAAATTTTAAATACAGGGCTATGCTTAGAAGGAAATAATGCATCATCAGCCTTTTACAAGCAGTACATGAGTGAGTAGCTATGTGAGGTACGATGGGCCCCTAATTAAAACATAGTACTAAAGAAGGAAGCTAAATCAGATTTGATTGGCACCAGACGTCCACAACTGCTCTGTGTACCCGTGAAATTCACCATCTCACTTTTCATTTCAGCAGAGGAAAATTTGAAGGACGGATTACAGTTAGTACAAAAAATAAAAATACAATAAAATAAGTTAATCTTGATGAATAATTCCCAAGCAGACCCAAAGGCTGGGAAAAGGCTTACTAAACACTGACTAAAACATGGATGTGAAATAATGAAATCCCTGAGCCAAAATACTTGGAAACACTTAAATTAAACATCACTGGAGGGTATGGCCCTTCAGTAGCGCCAGGCCATCCCAGATCTGCATTCTTAATGTAGCAGCTGTGTTGATGGTGGGGGCTTGTATGATTACTTCAACCCATTTTAGCCACTAAGGCACTGGGGTGAAATGCTCTCTTCCTTTGCCACATAAATAATAAGTCCTATGTTGCATAATGTAGCAATCTTCCACCTACTTTTAGTGATAGTCCTTGATGAAAATCTTCACAATAATCTACTTACTATAAATATAAATATGCATATGTTGTTGTTTTTTTCAATCAATTTTATATGATTGTATATCTATCTTTTAGTTGCAATCGGTAATTTGATTAGTGCAAGATTTTTTTAGTGGTGAAGGCCGAACATCATATCCGAAACCCCACAATTAGGGCTCATTAGTCTCAACGCAGATTTGCATAAACTTTCATCAGGTTACCATTTTAGAGCAGGCTCCTGACATGCATATTTCCTTTTTGTGCCGTTGAATCATTCAGGTCATTCAATCATTCACGCTTATTAAAAAAAAAAACCCCAGCATCCTAGCTGCTGTCAACTGGATCATCGACAGTGCTAAAACTTGAGCTAACCATGTTGTTTTACACAGCTCTGGGTTTACTGAGGTGCGGGCGCTGTTCACCTGCCATGCCTGGCTGCTCCCCCCGTTCCATGCGTGGTTCTACTTTGTTTAGCTCATTTCATAGGGACGGTAATAAGGCTCACTGATGCCCATGGGTTTGAAGAGTCCTCCCCACTCTGCTTCATAATAATTCCTATGCCAGAAACTCTCGATGCATAATCACCCAATCTGCTCCATCACTCCTCCAGGGATAAAAGGATAGACATAAGCACATATTTCCATCCTGCTTGAATTTCTGTATGATATATA
>JAOYSI010003752.1:0-14892 GCA_025775065.1 Hiodon alosoides
CCCCCCCCCCCCCCCCCCCCCCCCCCCCCCCCCCCCCCCCCCCCCCCCCCCCCCCCCCCCCCCCCCCCCCACCCTGTCCTGCCTGCTCACAATAGCTGTGTAACAAAAGGTTGACCAACGGCGTCTGACATGCGTATCCAACATACCAGAGGCTCAGAGGGTTCAGGAGAGTTTGCGTGCAGATTCAGGCTGGGCAGAAATGCGTGTGTTTTGACATGGCTGCTGAAAACCGCTGAAAGCCGCCCATTGACGCAGGACGTCCTGTTGGCCTGCAGTCACGACAGACATCTTAGAATGACACCAAGGAAAACGTTTCTGAAGAATCGGATGTATTTTTACCTAGAGTTATGTCTTGGTCACATTTCTGCTTTCACCCAAATTTCATTGTGCGCACATGGGATTTATCCATGTGGTCATTTTGGTTTGGTGAGAGATTAACACTAAAGTGTCCGTAAACCCTCGGGGTAGGCCAAACAAACCATCTCAAATTTGGCAATGGGCCACTGGTGTTTCAATGCGTCCCCACGAGTATGATAAGGCCCTCAGAGTATGGACAAGAAAGAGACCCCTGTGGAGATCTTCCGTTAATAAATGTATGGAAATGGTTGAGAATATAATTGAAACCAAAATGCTCTGAATCAAAAATGTCCTAAGCAGGTTTCCTGGATGGCAGATCGACCTAAGTGTGCCTTCATTTATTGCTGTCCATCGATAAATCATTCGGTAACCTTAAGAAGAGTAACCGGTGAGGGCGATCTGCAGGCAGGTTTGAGCAGTGACTCCACATCTCAAAAGCCCTCACCCAAACCCATCCAGTCGCATTCCATCGTGATGGTCACACATTTTTTTGAAACCACCACCTGTTCGCCACCAGGTCTGGTTATGGCAGTGACTGCGACCGGGCTACGGTCTGGTCATGGCAGTCACTGCCACGCCGCTACGGTCTGGTTATGGGAGTCACTGCCACGCCGCTACGGTCTGGTTATGGCCTGCTGAGGCCAGGAAACGCCAGCCTGGATTTCTCCCTTTAATGTTTGTGCGAGAGGCAAGCCCATAATGCACCATTTCAATTACAGTAAATAGCACAGGAAGCCGGTCCTTTTCTGTGGTTTTTCTTTAGTGCGCATTAAAATTGCGTTTTGAAAAGGTGCGGTCGCCGAACTATGCCCGACACACCAAACTCATTTATGAACCTGTTAATTGATGCAGGTGGCTTATTTCATTGCCCCTTTTTGTTCTTTTATTGCTTATGAAATGGATTAGATGCATTTAGCACACATATTTCCATCCATTTATACGCCTGGCGTATGGCGAAATGATCCTAAATGGCAGACACCCAGAAAGACATTCCAGCACGAGCTGCACATGGGAACTTTTACGAGCAAAGTTTTGTGAATAAACTCAGACACAAGCCATGGGGGCAGCACGATACGAGGGCAGAAGGGGGAAAAAAAAAACCCAAATTATTAGCAAACATGTTTACCCGTGAAGTCTCTTTTTAATAAAAACAAAGTCTATTTTGTCTGCTGGATGACTACTGCCTGGGCAGGCCTGGACTGGATAAACGCGCGGACCACATGGAAGGCGATGGCTTTTTGGGGAGGGTTTGATTCAGACAGGAACCGGCTCGGTCAGTGTCACGGGGAAACAGGCTTCAGGCTCGATTACCGCGGAAGAGCTGCCCGACGCGAGACGGAACTTGTTCGAGAGATGCCTGCCCTGGATCTCTGCCAGCACGCACCCAGACAAAACGCTAATCCTCTTACCGATGCAGCGGCTCGGGCCGACACTGAAGCCAGACATGTACACCGTATCGTGAGCGGAGTAAAGAGAGTCCGTTATGGAGCGGTCCTGAGTACAGGGTGGGAAAACGAGATGGAGAGAGTTTTTGAATGCAAAGCGGGTAGGGATGGGAGGGAGAATCCCTACGTTCGCTGGGGGCAGCAGAAGTCCCACAATGTTGGCGTGGAATACTGATGTAAAACCCATTAGTATTCATGATTCACGAGAAATATCTGAGACGGGATTCTCCCCGGCCATCTCTAAAGGAAATGGAATGTCCTGGCTTTACTTGTGCATGGCTTTCCATGAAGGTACATTGTTTCTTTAATTACTGTTTCAAATGCACTCTATACTTATCTTACCTTCTAGTGTAGCTCCAAACGGTAGTAAAATACAAGACTCGCATTGTACTGTAAGTGCATGCCTTCATTAGGATTATAGGAGAATAATGATTTAAAGTGATGATCCAATACCGCATGCCGCGGAAGTCATGTCCTATTGATTTGGGGGTTGGTGGCGGTATGGACAGACACCAGAACCAGTTACAGCAATTAGTACTTGAAGTCGGATGAAAAAAGCGATTTGGTAGTAGATGGGGCGCAATAATTAGCACGTTAGCCAATAATTAGCTTGTTAGCCAATAATTAGCGTGCATGTGTAAAACCAATGTGTTTAAACTTGTGTTATATCAGTCCAGCATTGGTACAAGTCAAGATGCCCAGTAAGTAAGGTTTGGGGAAATTGAGTTCTTTACACACATTTAGTATTTAGGAAAATAAGTTGCATGTGAAACAAACTTTCATTTTAATATTAAGTTAATTATTATGCAGATATTTTGTGCCAATTTTTTTTCAACCCAGTGCTAGCATTTTAATTAACATAAGAAATATTTTTTTATCATCTTCGGCGGCAAGGATGATTTTAACTTACAGATGGAAATGCCATCAACGCGGAGATATTCAAAAATCTGATATTTGCTTATTTGTTCATTATTACTGAGAGAACAGATGTCTTAATATTGACGCCACAGGTAAGAGTGATTAGCAAGATGCTGAAATTTAGATTTGGTCCCAGCCTACCCATTAGTTAACACTTGCAGTTGCTTGGCACCTGCTGTTCACAATCCTGTGACATATATGATCACATTATATTACTAATAAACAGTTACCAATGTGAGCAGAAATGGCTAGGCTGTAAGTTGTCACGTCATCTAAAAAAAATGACAGAAGGTTGATGGCTAGTGAGAACCCAAAAGTTCATCGTAAAACATGATTAATAAAGCGAAATGAAATCATGCTAAAAACTGAAGTTTGATATGCTTCAGAGGGTCAAGGCAGACCATGCTGAAAATTCCACTGGTTCCCAGCCCTTTTCCTAGAAGAAGTCTTCCAGCCTGCTGGGGCATCGTGAAAAGTTAATCCATTTTGATAATCTTTCTCTACTCCACAGTCCTGGATAATGCACGGAAAAGAATCGGGATCTAATTATTACAAAGCCTGTGGTATCTTCCGGAACTTTCAGAGCAGTCAATGGCGACATCATCGCTATCTTTACCAGGAATAAGAAAAGTTTTCCAGCTCAGTAAACAGCCAAACAGTTTTTAAATCTTTTAAATAAAGTATTTTTCATTATTTGTGTATGCTAATATGTCACACGGGGGAACAACTTTGACATCGAATGTCGGTGTCTAACGTTGGAGCAGTGCCTGTACAAATTCGAGCCGTGATCAGGACAAAAGTTTGGCGTTTTCAGCGAGAGTTAACTTTCTGATGGGCTGTCATCCGTGGATATAATGTCCTGTGACACACTCTGTCGCGATTAACCATCGTGTTCAGAGTGACTGGCCAACTGATTGGAATGCCGCAGAATCTCTGCGATCGCCCGGGGTGCTTAGAGGTGCTTGATCTCCGCAGCACCAACCCCTAAGCCCTGGTAAGCCCCGCCTCCTGCGTCTCGTCCCGGGTGAAGTCGGGCAAACATTGTTCATCCCGGGCGCATCAGGTCCCTGCTCCTGCATTAGCTGGGAAAAGATGAGTTTTGTGATCTTTGTTTTTCGTCTGCAGAAAGTCCTGTTCCCTTTGCAGCGCCGGGTAGTGTGGGATCTGAGTCACATGGACTGTGGCGAGGTGCTGCAGTATAAAGGGAGAGGTGTTGAAACCACAAGTTAGACGGTAAAGTTGGAACAAACACAGACCCCAGAGGTTTGCTTTTTATATGTGCATTCTGTGCCCCCAGTGTCTCATCTGTCCTTGGCACCAGGTGCTCAAAAGAAGAGAAAAAAAGCACACGCCTACACCAACTGCTCTGTATCCAGAGAAGTTTACTTATTTATTTATTTGTACATGAAAACGGGATGCTGGTACGAGCGCTGACGAAGAACGGGGGGAAAAAAACGAGAGAGAGTTTCAGAGGAGTGAACGAGTTTAGTGCCGGATTGCAATCTAAAGGGTAACAAAACTCTCAATGCCTTGTGACGGCAGCCATCCTTACCTAAAGCCACGCACACCTCCAGTTGTACAGCTAGACGTTTTAGTGTTGCAAGTGTGGGTTAAGTACCTCGCTCAAGGACTTAGCTGCACTGTCCCTCCTGAGATGTGTAATCTTCCAGTCGCAAATCCAGTTTCTCGCCCGTCGCTCTGCCGGCTGCTTCCTGTTCAAACGTCGTCCTTTAGTTTGCTCTTCATGTCCTGTTTGTTTTTTATTTCATAGAAGAAAAAAACACAACAAACAAACACACAAAAATAACATGTTAGCACGTTAGTTTTAGTTTACTCGAGGTGGAGCGTGTGTGCTAGGCGCATACAGGTGCTACGAAGTGACACCCTTGTCATACGACGGCCCTTTCGACTCACCGCCGCGGTTTAGCAAAATTCTGAGGTGGATCTTCTCTCCAGACATCCCAGATTTTCTCTCCTTCCCTTAACATCCTGAGACCTTAACGCGATTTGTTAGTCCTCTGACGCAAAGTCGCCGAACACCTAAAGTAAACACAGCCCTTAATTATGCCTGTCGTGCTTTTGATTAATTGGAAATAAACAGCGCGACGACAGACAAACGCAGCACAGGATATGGGTCACCCTTCTGTGACCTCTCTTCTGTTTACAATCGTTATTATTAACACCCAAGCAACGGTCGGTGCTTTTTTTTTTTTTTTGCCAAACACAGCATCCCATGTTTAGCTATGGTTCCTGTTTTACATCCAATGTTGGGTACGCGTTTTGGTACTCTCGTGCTAACGGATACCCTGCCTCCCCCTGGTGGCACCTTTAGTACTGCAACACCCTTTGCACCTGGGTTGCGTCAGTTGACGCAGGTAATGAGGACATGCAGAAGTTAAACGGAGTCACTTTAGCATATTGTCCAGTCAAGACGTTCTGTTGCAGTCCATCTTTGCGCTCCATTTGTCGGTCTTTCGAGGAAGTAATTCTAAAATCTCTCCATCAAACAGAATTCCTGTGGGGTCCCTGGCAGTTAACAGAAGTTAACCCTGGACTAAGTTTCCCAGGAATTCACCAATTCACCAGCGTTGTAACGAGCACACCTCATTATCCCAAAATAGGGAAGAAAATATGGGTGCTGGATTTGACCAGGAGAGTAAACGCATGTATGACAATGACATGAGTTACAAGTGTGTTTTAGAAACGAGAGATTTATAGTGCGTGTGTGCGTGCGTGCGCGCGTGCGCGCGGTGTTAGTGTCCGCTGTAAACCTGCACACAGTAAGGGACACCAATAGATGCTCGGTGGGGCATAATTTAAGTTCATTTAAATGTAACCAAATTTTCATATCGCCAAATTACCTGAGCTCACCCGACGTAGGATTTTGAGTGAAAGCTTTTAATTGCCAGTGTGTTTAATATTGTACAATTAAGCGAACTGGTGTTGTGAACTGGAAAACGATTAGCGACAATGCCGTTTTAGAGGGCGAAAGACAGAGTAATATTTTATTAATTGCTGGAAGTCCTTCTTTTGGTGTCTGAATATTTATGGGCTTATTTTTATTTATTTTTAACTACTGAACCAGCAAACACAAGTGGTTTTTCTCATTTTATGTCTGCTCCATGTTTTTGGAAACGTATCCCAAGGATCCATATCTAGTTTGTTTGGGATTTGTTATACATAAAAACATTAGTCACACTGCCGTTACATTTAATAATTACATTTCAATTACATGAATAAACTGTCGTCTTTTTCTCCCCAAACTGTTGCCAGCACCTGTGTTCTGGTGCTAGGACACATGAGCATTTCTGTTTTGGCTTAGTACCTGATTTCCCATACAATGAATTTAAGCAAGGGACTAATTAGGCCTGCCTGGAAACGGTCCTGCGTATTTAGAATTCTGTTTTAGAATTAGTGACAACTATTTCCAAGTGAAAGCCCTTTGCAAAAAAACACAGGATTTGGCCAGCATAATTTGGCATGGCCACAGAATCCCCCTTGGCAAGACTAGTGATGATATTCTGGTAGAGGGCACTTGTGAATTCAACAATACTCAAACCCTCACCTACGACAATGAAAGGCTTCTTTCAGTTTTCTGCATTGCGATTTTGGCTTGACAGAAAATGTGCACTACAGCTGAAATTTGTGTCGCCGTAAAAAAAAAAAAAATAAACACGTAAAATGCAGTACCTTCCATTACAGGTAAGAAAAGTTGTTGACAAGCAGCATTGAGTCGGAGAGTAAAGACTCTTGCCCATGCCTGAAACGTATCGAGTAATATGCCTTTGCAAAGGCGGGTTCGAACACGAGCTGACCTATCAGGCTGCATCCCTAGCCCTAAAGTGCCCGTATCGCTTCCGACACGTCACCTCAGAGGGCCCTTCCACACCAACGCAAACGCAGTTGTTGCCGGAGTGAGAAATTTGCTCCCTTCCGTGCGCTGGGAGTGAACCTGGGATATTAACTTCTCCAATATCAGTGGGATATCAATGTTCCCTCCGATTCAAGCTACCCAAAATGGGGAATGTAAATGTTTAATTTTATTGAATGGCAGGTTAAATGAGGCAGTGATAATGTCCTGACAGCAGTGATAACTTTAATTTCCTTTTTCCATGTCAGAGATTTATGTAAAGAAATTAGATTCCGACGGGCTTCCAGGGTTTTAAAGTTATTATCTATGTATGAGGAAGGAAAATTGTTTTCTTGGTCACACTACATAAACGGAGGAGCTTCTAATGAAATAGAAAAGAAAACAAAGCTTTTAAAGACACCGGGGGCTAAGTGTTACCATCGTACATCACCTTCAACACTTCAAAAACTCGGACAACACCGGGACTGCTGAATCATCAGAATCTGGGAGCTTAGCCAAGATCTGGACATGAGCATATATTCCTGTCTGGTTATTCAATATTTTCTCATTTATTTGCATGAATTGTCTCCAGAATTTCATGCTCTTATTCATAATTTTGTTTTTTTCAAAAGCCTTTCTTTTCAAGAAAAATTCCGTTCCCCAAACTGTCTCTGCAATGGTCATTTTTTTTTTTTTAATAAAGAGGACGGGCATTTTTAGCATAGGGCTTTTAAAACCATTATTTCGCACTGGTCTCCTGATAAAAACAACCTCCAATTGCTGTCCGTGACACACACACCCAGCTTCCAGGAACACCGCGATATGTTTCTCAAAATAAAATGAAATTACCAAGGCACATGTATACAGTTGCACAAGCTATTAAACACATTCTTTATCATTAGTGAGCTTAAATGCAAACACTGTTGTCGTCCGATATAAACAATAATCTGCGTCTACAGTGTGTAGAGAGAGACCACCAATTAAGTTAGGACCACCAAAACGTTTTTGTGAAGGCTCACTGCATCATACGCGTGCTAATGCCGTAATTGCTTGACGACTCAAAGGATAATAATGTTTCTAAATGGAGCTTCCTTTTCTGGGCTTTGTTCGTGTGCGTGTTCGTGTTCGTGTTCGTGTGCGTGTGCGTGTGCGTGTGCGTGTGCGGGTGTCTGTGAGGGTTTTTTGTTTGTTTTTTTTTTGCGGCAAAAGAAAAATGGCAGCCAGCCTAAGGGAGGCTCAGTCATTATGGAAAATTGCCACTATGATTTCTTCAGCCAATGAAATTATAGGAATCCTTTGGAGGGTAACTTTTCTTCCTTGGTCGCTGGGAACTCGGAGTAAAGGACCGTTTAGCGAGATTGAAGAACAAATAAACAGCAAAACTGTGCATTTGGTGATCCTACCAACACCACCGCCACCCGAATTTGTGCTGTGAAATCCCTTATTCAAATTCTCATACGTGAGAAAAGGACTGGTTTGAGCTGACGGAGTTCATTGTTTTGAAACTAAATGAATATGCCCTTGGACTCCAGATCCGGAGTTCCTTTAAAATAATAAGTTGAATAAATGAAGAGACCCCAAACCCATTGGATTCATATTAAATAACAGCAGATAGTAGACAGTCTATGAGTAACGACCTTTGACGTGGAAGAGTGTTTTAAAATATTCAAAAGACGATGTTTTATCATCTCTGGGAGGGTTCGTGGGAGTTCAACTTTTTCCGAGTTTAACAGATGGTTGTCTTACTTTTTCTCAACAAGTCCAGCCGTAAATTGTTCCGGCCATAATTTTTCACAGGTTGTCCTGGCTTGCCCTTTTTCGACCCGATCGACCCTGTGTGGATGTGTTTTACTTCTGAGCGCACAAAGGTGTCAAAAGGAAAGTCTGTATTTTCAACCCAAATGGCTAATTCAGTGGGTGAATACACCTACTCCTCACTTAACAACCGAGATGCGTTCCCATGACTAGGTCGTTAAGCGAATTGGTCGATAAGCGAGGAGCCGCCCCTTACCGATATTTCAACCCTTACAGTACTGGTAATGGGTTTGTGTCAAACATCTTTAGATAGTGTTTTAATCTCACCTTAATTAAATTTTTAGTATATATTTGTTGTGTATACAGTGGTGTTTATACGTGCTGCGGTTTCCAAGACCAAAGTTATCGTACAGCGTCCAGTACAGACTGGTCGGAGACCTGGTTGTAAGTCTGCGCGGCCGTTAAACAGGTAGGCTGTGAAGTGAGGAGTACCTGTAATCAGCCCTGGACGTCTTTCAGACGTGGCAGAGACGCCCATCATAATCGTGTAAATTCATCTTTTATTTCCAACTCCCTGATTCCAGTCTTATCGGAATAAGCCCAAGTGAACTGTATTGATTTGTGTATTTACCATTCTGCAGTGGGTATCTGCCACCTGTTTAAATCTTCACCCTTGGAAATGACAAAACTCACATCAGTGTGTCAAAAAAGTGTTTTTAAACCCAGTTATTCCTCATGAAGAGATCAACGGGGGCACACCTCGATCACACTTCTCAGGTAAGGGTACATTTGGGGGGTTAGGGGGGTTTGGGGGGGGGTCATGATAATCACGCCGGATAGGAGACGTGAAGTCATCTCAACAATTAACACTTTCTAAATATACATGTGATGTTGAGAGGCACTTGCAGGAGACTCGCAGACCGCACATCCTTTAGCACTTGCGCAGGTTGTTGAAGGCTGAGAGAAAGTTTTGTTGTGATTAAAAACCGGTGTGCGCTCATTTCACCGGTTCTCTCTACCGTTCCACGAAGTGTGACTTTGGCGAGTTTGATTTAGACCGTGAGAAGCTGTGTGTGTGTGTTTGTGTGTGTGTGTGTGATCAGGCTTTGTGTGTGTGTGTGTGTGTGTGTGTGTGTGTGTGTGATCAGGCTTTGTGTGTGTGTGTGTGTGTGTGTGTGATCATACTTTGTGTGTGTGTGTGGGGGAGTCCAGACATGGCGCTGATAGGAATGGATGGATGAGAATTAAACAGTCGTAGGGTCTAATGATAAGAATACGTATCTGATTTGGGGACTGTGCACACACCGTATGGGAACTGAACTCTCACACTGTTATCACAGAAAAATGTAAGCTTCCGCAGTGACGAGCCAAACTGGGAAGGTTTTAATATATCGCATTAAAAGAAGTATTATTGGCTTACAGTGCAGTGCGTCGTTTGTGTGCATGTGTTTTGGGGCTGGGGGGGTTTACTGTTCCATTAATGCTTTTTTTTTTTAACATACAAGATGCAGCAAGCAGACGCTATGATAGAGGGGTTAGACTTAGAATACATCCGTCGACGGAAGATGCTATTTTTAAGCTGATCTCCCACATTCTTCCCAACACAGATGAAATGGCACAATGGAGGTCTGCCTTCACTTTGTAGGCATTTGCACTTTGACAAGAACATAATAGACTAAAGCGTTTCCAAAGTGCAGGGACCTTAAATATGCATGTTTAGCTCAGGGCGCGGAAGAAAGCGACGGCCGGCCTGTCTCCGCCTCCCAGTCAAAGCGGACTGAAAATGAACGCTTTCCAGAGCCATTTGAAGTTACGCGCGCCAATCAATAACAACCCTCCAGGTTAAAAGGCGTCCCGAGTTCTGCGAGCGGAGAACCTCTTTAGCGATTTTGACGTGTTATCTCCCATTTGTTTCCTTGCCGGTATCTTCAGGACGGACTTGAAAGGCATGCCCTGCTCTCTGGACTTCGGTTCAAAAACCGTTCTCTTCCTCGTTTCTTCATGAATTACATCGCGAGGAACGGCTTACCGTTGAGCTGTCTGTTCAGCAGTCCGCGACGTATCATCTCGGTTTACGTTAGTCAGGGATACGGTTAGCAGAAGGAAATGTAACTCCCAGGATACTTTTTTTTTTTTTTAAGAAAGTCCATTGTGTTTCATTGTACGGTTGAGCACTGGGACCCAACCTGGATTCAAATATGTGTGTATGCTTATCGTTTCTAAAGGTCGGCCTCCATATCATCTCTACCAACTTCCTCCTTATCTTTGGCTGCACAGATAACTTCTGCATTGCATTTAATGGCATCTGAAGGTACATCCAGGAAACCATAATTCAGCACCTTTTCGTTTATTGGTTCAGGTGCTGTGGGAAAATGAAATAAATGGTCGATCCTGTTTAAAACCCTTTGGTGCATTGCAGGCCGCTCTCCGAGCAGACAGTCGCACAGTGCTTCCTTCTGCCCGTGTCCAAGACGGACAATCCCCCCCCGCCTTCCTGCCGTGTCTCGGCCTCAGGACGAGTGTCCCTGGGGGTAGGGATGAAAGCGGAGGCACGCCCCCTTCCGAGACGCTTCCTGTGCGCTACAAACGGACAACATTGTACCGGGGGGGGAGGCGGAATTTGGAGTTTCTGCCCGGTGACCACAAAGGAGATTAGGGAATGGAGGGGAGAATGAAAGCGAGGGGAGTGACAGGGTTCGAGGAGACCGCGGCTGGGAGTGGCTGCTTCTTTCTCTCGCTCTCCCGCCCTCTCCGGTTCGGCCCACGGAAATCCAATTAGAGCCCTTGGAGCAGGTGTGACGGAGCTGGTGAGGGGGAGCTGGAGACTCCAGCTGGGCGGCGTGCAGGTAGCCACCCTTGCCCACACTCCCCCACTGGGCTTTAAGCAGCTCCAGGCCCCCTCCCTTTACACAACAGCATTCCTTGATGAACCGCCTGCTCTAAGATATTGCATCTAATCATGAGAGAGAGAGAGGGAGAGAGAGTCTGCGGAGATTTATAACAGAGACTAGGCACGTAATACACACAAACCAACGTCTTTATTACAGACACCTGAACAAATTTAGTCCTCGCTGAAATTAAGTACAATTTACATGGTGTGGTGTTTCTAATATACAATTTTTCAAAGTCTCGTTGATGCCAGAAACAAAGCCACGTATTTGGCGTTCAGGGGTAAGGTTTGTTTATTAGTACAATCAAAGTAACGTCTCGAACCTTGTGTGAAGTAAATAGCGAAATGAATACAATGCGGAATAATGAAATACCCGCACCCGCTCAGGACATGATGCCTGGCTCACAGGGCCAGAGCGAAACGGCTCAGTAATAACCAGCCTGATGTAAGGAGAATCGGGACACAAAGGCTGTCCTCTGAGCGCCCGATCAGTCACCGCTCTCCCCTCACACTATTGGACCGTGCTCCTTCATCTGTGGCCACCGTCCCTGATGAATCTCAGCCCCAAGAAATTCAGGTAGCAGAAAAGGAGAAGAAGGAATAACACAGGGCTGACATTGACTGATGTCTGAGCGCACTCCCTGATTTGC
The DNA here is from genome assembly GCA_025775065.1 of Hiodon alosoides. NCBI lineage: Eukaryota > Metazoa > Chordata > Actinopteri > Hiodontiformes > Hiodontidae > Hiodon > Hiodon alosoides. The sequence continues at coordinate 11,866 of JAOYSI010003752.1, forward strand.
TGATTAAACCCATCAATCTATATGCAGAAGAGGTGTCTGATGCAAATAGAACCAATCGGCCTGAACAAAACGGTTTTGTCAGCCCGCTAAGGAAAGCGCAAAGGTAACGCCGGAAGACAGCTGCTGGTCTGCTGTACGTAGCCTCAGGAGGAGCTGGGCTCCAAATCGCGGTCGATTACGGGCCGGTTCTGTCGCTTCCGGTCACCCCGCCGGGAAAGCCTCGCCCGTCCTGCCTCTCACCCCGGCCGCCCCGCCACGACAACAACGACAACAACAACAACGGGACAAACGTACAAATTCAACGCACGACCCCCCCCCAACGTATACCCATGCGAAACGCTAATTTCAAGATCTGTGTTGGCAACGAGGTTTGCATGCACTGCGTGGCAACGGCAGGTTGCCTGCGTTGTCTCCCCAGCGTGGATGGGGAGACCCGCTGCGGCTGCTACCCGTTCAGTACCATCACATGGGAGGATGCTACTCGGGGGATTGGACAGGTCTGGCGGAATTCCTCCCTGAACAAAGCACACAGATGTGACCTTTCACCACCCATTCATCGTAGGACCAATATGCACTCAATCAGTTAAATCCCGTTTCTCCACATAAAGGGTGTCCGCACTGAAACGTAACAGCCCCAGTCTTGCAGTTGCTAAATATCCACGTGGGCACTATTTATTTCTTTATTACTTTTCAGTTGTTTCAGCTCAGATTTGCCCTTACTCTGGGAGCGGGGCAGGGAAAATAGGAGCCCTGGGATTTTGTTTGTGATTTTTCTCCTCTGCCCCCATCTGCATACCGAAGATTGATACCTTCCATATCGCTGCCAATCTCGCGCTATTAATTCTGCAGGAATGCCCATGCCCTCCCTGCCGAGTCACAGGGGACACTGTCCACTAAGTGCAACATGCGTCCTCTCTTTCCAGCCAGTTCTGATCTGCATCACTTTAATTAAGTGACAGCGCTGTTGTCATAATAAGAGCCCACCAAACCCATCATGGAAAAAAAAAAAAAAAAAAGCCTTGTGAGACTGAACAGTTGCCAGGCGACAGCCAATGACTGTGGAAAGGGCGTCACAAAGAACACATGGCACCAGATCCCACACCTTCAGGCAAGCAGCCACCGACGCCCCCGCTGTCGGAGGCAGATTTTGTTCATATTACTTACTCAGTTTTCACATTCTTCTTGTGAACTAATTTGACGACACCTCAGAAACACAAAGCAAGGAAGCATATTAGTGACAGCTAGTGGCAGCACAACTCTCCCCAGCTAACAGGCAGAAGCCGATTCTGTTTCCTTACACCCTGCAGCCTGGAGTTGCCAGGAGCAGACAATACAGGAAGGCATGTTGGGAGGTGCAAGAAGAAGGATCGTTTTCAATAGACCGAAAGGTCTCGGGAAAGTGTGGGAGGGAATTCGTTCAATTTCTATTTTTAATATTTACACCCTGATCACAAAGGGCATTTGGCTTGTGTGTGCTTGGACTTGACTGTAGTTTCCAGTTAACTAACACCGAACTTGACCATGGGAAGAAACGGGACGCGTACCATGGAGCAACGATGTTGAAGCACTTGCTCTCAGTTGGACTTCCACCAGCTGATAAGAGGTGGACACTATATGTATATGTATACTACTATGTATATAAAAAGAATGAGTGTGTTCCTACCATAAGGACTATGACACGTAGCTGAGTATGTAATATGTAATGCGTGTTGCTGGAGGAAATGTCTGTCTCTCCAGCAAAAACCTGTAAAACCAGGTTCAGGTCCTCATACGATTGGTTAGGTGAAGGAGAGGACTCTGGGATAGTTGTTGTGTCTTGTAGATTAGAACTCTTTGAGGTAGTCATAGGTCTGACACAGAGTTTTACATTAGCCCCGCCCCCCCGTTTCGCCATCGTTTGTGTAGCCTTTTCAGGCAGGAGGAGACGGTGACATCACAATGACATCATTCCAGTGTGTTAGCTGCGCAGTTGTACAGCGTGAGCTGGTCTGAGGACGTGCGGGACGGCGCAACACCTCCGACTCCTCCTCTGTATTCTGATGCCTTCTCGGAGGACTGATGGTGGACAGTGCAAGTCAAGGCGAAGCAAGAATAATTGCACCAACTGCAGGGGGTTTGTGTGTGTGTGTGGCGTTAATCCCCTTGTTTTGGACTGAGAATTGATTTCAGAAACCTTATTTTTGATAACGCAGAGCTCAGCTCTTTTCTGTGTTGTATGGTTGTTTGGTCACATTCTCGTGGTCAGTCCTGTCAAAGATTTGGGTTTAAATTGCTTCGTTCACACCCCCTGCCTCTGTCGCTCCGAGAGCCCATCTGACTACAAGCCTTCTGAGATAACTCTATTGTCAAGAGCTCCTTTACAGCATTGTAAAAAAAATACAAATGTGTTGTTCGTAACATGCTCTGTCTGGGGTTTCATGGCTTCTCCCAAATTGGCGTGGTTCACAGTTTTATACCCATCAATATATTTCCTAAAATTTAAGAAAATAAATAAAAGAAAGAAAAGAAAAGAAAATCAAGATCATCATTTCATTCACTGTAGAAATGTCCATCTCATGGGCGAGCTTACTCAAAACACCTTCGTTTGTAGATTTACAATGAATCGCTCTCAAAAGGTATAGATCACCTTTACAGCACATGCACTTAAATGTGTTTTCCTTGCTACAAGATAAATCTCGTCGCAAGCTTTAAACATTCATTAATTTGCCATTCTAAGGTTTTTTTTCCTGTATATCTGAAGATTCTGCTCACAATATTTTGATTGCATTAACTTTTTAAAAATCCCATTATTTGTTAGAAAGAATGTAGACATTTTTTATTTAATAAATATTCAGCATTTCTGTGCTTTGGTTTTATTCTGTTTTACATGAAATAAAGACTATACAAAAGTTACTTTCTTGGTATTTCTTAGATGTGGAGACCATGTATAATGCTCAGTTTAAATAAATGGAAAAAAATGCTCTGTTTCTCTGCACTTACATATTAAGAATTGTATTTTATTTCTGCAGTATATTCTCAATTACCCCC
>JAOYSI010003753.1:0-14889 GCA_025775065.1 Hiodon alosoides
CAGGAGCATTTCATATCTCCACAGGTTAGTCATTAAACATTTACCAATTCCTCTGGTTTGTTCCGAATAAATTCAAATCGCCACAAGGATGGGAAAATTGGGTTTGGGTGAAAGGAACCCCCCCCCCCCCCCCCCCAGACACACACACTCACACCATCTCGACATTCTTCAGAAGAAAAAGAAAATATTAACCAAGTGTTACAAAGAGTACACTTTAAAGCTCAACACAGGTGAAAGAGTGAAACTTCAGGAGGAGATATGGAAGTTTTAATTAAGTTGCTTTCTAGCTGAACAGCCAAGGAATTAAATACTTTCAGTTGGAGCGCTGAAGAGGGCCCTGGGAGAGATGCCATGGCAACTAAGAATGAATGATGGATGTTAAATAAATTTGACTGTTTACACTAACCTCACCACCATGCAGGGGATCGGTTCTCTCCAAATTATCCCGTTGTAATTACATATCAAAGGGACAGAAAATCACAGCGTTGAAATATTGCGACTTGACGAATGTAAATGAACTCCAGGCAATGGCAGGAGCGCTTCTTTGGATGTTGTTGATTGACTCGTGATGAACGGAACTTCCACAGCGCGCAACAAGGCGCCTGACGTCGTTGCCGGCGTGCTCTTCAATATTTCACTGTTTAAAAGAAGGCTTTCAATGTTTAAAAGTAGAGTTCAAATGAAAGGATTCGGGTTTCATGCACCAAATTTAATATGCGAAATATGCAAATATGGTAGCATCCATAATGCCTGGTAATGTGGTGGTGGAAGAATGTGGTGTTTCAAAGACTGCTGGCACTTTAACGTTGGAGGGCCTGAAATAATCTGTCAACAGATGGAGTCTTCCCAACTGAAGGGTCCACAGAGTGAATATCTAGTGCGACACTTGATTACGAAACAGAAAGGGTCAGTAATATCAAAATTTTTAAACGTTTTAAAAGTTTTAGGCTGATCTAAGCCATGTGCCATTCAGTATGACTGCTCTGAATATATATATATATATATATATATATCTTAGACATAGACTTGTTGGTGTGTGAGGGTGTGGGGCTCTTCAGAACAGTCTGCTAGGTGTGTGTGAGGGTGTGGGGCTCTTCAGAACAGTCTGCTAGGTGTGTGTGAGGGAGTACCGCTCTTCGAAATAAACATGTTGGTGTGTGGGGTTCTTCGGAACAGTCTGCTAGGAGTGTGAGGGTGTGGGGTTCTTCGGAACAGTCAGACAGGTGTGTGAGGGTGTGGGGCTCTTCGGAACAGTCAGACAGGTGTGTGAGGGTGTGGGGCTCTTCGGAACAGTCAGACTGGTGTGTGAGGGTGTGGGGCTCTTCGGAACAGTCAGACAGGTGTGTGAGGGTGTGGGGCTCCTCGGAACAGTCTACTAGGTGTGTGAGGGTGTGGGGTTCTTCGGAACAGTCAGATAGGTGTGTTATTCATTATTATAGCAGTCGACAATCTGAAATAAATACTCTACTAACAACATATTTAAGCTATATTTAAGCGTCATATGTGGGAAATTAAAATGCACTTCCGTGTGGGTAAGAAAAATTGCCACACGGAAATGAAATATCCTGAAAGCACAAAAATCTCAGTTATTTATCATGCTTTGCGATGAAGTAGAAAAATGGTGTGTCTTCCAGCACCAGGACTTACTTCACTTAGGACAACCTAGTGACCGGCCTGGGGGGGAAAACGGTCCACTTGATTGCTTAATACCTGTGAGATCTTTGTGGGGAAAACCGAGAAAACGTTATTTATGTTCCAGCTCTCTCCAACAGGAAAAGAGCAGAGAGTAGTTTTAACAACAGCCATTCGTTTTTAAACAAAGGTGGCAAGTGACATCCTCAACAATGCCCTAATTCTCTCATAAAATTGCCTGCTATTTAAACAGAGGATAAGAAAACGTTTTGGGTCATAAACGCAGGTGAAAGCTTACAAATGATTCTCAAAGAGGATGTGATAATTCACACATTCCACAAGTCGTCTAGTCCATTCAAGTTTAAAGCACAGATAATCTAAAACAACTTTTTTCACAATGATTAACCGTAAAACTCCGTATCTTGGTTGTACAACTTGATTACTTTGTTTGTCCATTTGACATACTATTGTAAGTCAATAATAATCAAAGGTAATATTGCATTGAGCAGCATACCTTTACTTGTTTCCTATACATACACAGTGTTTTAATTGTTCCACACTGAGGCCACAATGCTGCTCTGGGAATATTCCATACAGCTACGTACGTACTAAAGTCAAGTACGTGTGTGTAATGTGTCTCCCTAGCTAAGTAATAGAATTAAATATGCTCATAAAGTAGCCTTATAAAAAAATACTACTATAATATTGCATTTAAAGCATATTTTATATTTAGCAATAGAAGGATAATTCTTTCTTTTTTTTTGCTTCATCCTCTGTTATTTATTTTATTTAAATATAAGGGTGTCATGGTGATTACTCTTTGATGGGTTTTGCATTTAATTATAAATAAAAAATATGAGCACAGCTAGACTTAAATCCTTGCCATTTTTATTATTATCTGGGTGTGTTTTAAATGTTTTAATTTGCAATGAATTTAGTTTTTAGTTTTTTTATCAAAAGGATTTTATTTAAATATCTATTTCTTTTGTTATTTTTTTATAATTAAAATTGCAATCTAGTTTCATTCATTCATTTCATTCCAGTTTATAGTTACTAAACAGTCAAATGATTTAATTCATTAATCCATTCATCAATGAAGCCATCAGAGAGATGTTATCACACTGAGTTTAAAAAACGATATCAAATGTGAGATAACTTCCAAAACTTGAATATCATAAAGAAATAACATAATAGTTATAAAAAACAACTTCCCAAAATTGTCAGATAACTTCCCAAAATCATACTGAGTTTAAGAACGATTGTCAGATAACTTCCCAAAATCATAATGAGTTTAAGAACGATTGTCAGATAACTTCCCAAAATCATAATGTTTAAGAACGATAGTCAGATAACTTCCCAAAATCATAATGTTTAAGAACGATAGTCAGATAACTTCCCAAAATCATAATGTACTCATAAGTATGCATCCGACAACTCTGTTGTCATTGTTAAACAGAAACCTGAGGGCTAATACAACGACAAGAAAGAGTTGGTATGCCTACTCATGGCATGGATTGTAAAGAATGATCAAGTCTTTAGGGGTTTAGAGGGCTGAGATCCAGCACCTCCTGATCTCCTGATATGAGAGAGATCTGACAGGCAGATAAGGTAAAGGTTTCTCCAGCTAAAAAAAAAATCACAATGCTGACTCGTATATGGGAAACGTTTCAGACGAGGTGTCCATTACAATAAGCATGTTAGCACACGTCTGTGACTGTCTGTACAGTGTCTGGATCTTCTTCCTGTGTTTCTTCCCACTGTCCAAAGACTTCTGAGTCAGGCAGCTCAGAGAGAGGTATCCCCTCCGAGCTGTGCCCTGCCTCGTGCCCCGTGTCTACCAGGTAAGGCCCCGGGGCCCTGCAAACCTGAATCGGATGAGCGGTATGGGAACATGGACGGAAGTACGGGTGGGTGGCTTCGTTAATGATATCCTGTGAATGATTTACCCTTGTGAATCGAGTAATGGCTTTGACGCATCAGAAAGTACTTACCATTTGCGCAGAAGAAGCCACGATGTACGCGTGTTCAAAGCCGGCAGGACTGAAACCTTTCATTCAGAGCTAAGCATTTTGTCCCGCGGGCCTGCATCTCAAGGAACCTCCTTGCCAATTTTTCAAACTCCCCTCAGCCTCAATTCACAAACATTCACATCATTCCTGTGTCCTGCAATTTATTTCCTGCACCATATATGGCTATTTACCATAATTCTCTGCCTTGCAAGTCTTCATTCATAGGAATGACATGTCATTATGAACCCATGGAAAAATGTATTCAAAAAAGCTTGTAAATTATAGACCCATTTGGCAAACTGCATTGCTCACACGACAGAGAGTGGAATATCCAGAAAAGCAATAAAGACACAAAGTCAGACATGCGTCAATGATTCAAACTACACACGTAATGTAACACAATGGGTTTTAAAATATCGTTTCCCTTTATAAACCCAGAGCAAAGCATATAATCTGCTCGTGACTCACGTTCTAAATGGCACCATTGCTTAAAATTCACTGGAGTATAGGGTCATACCTTACACCATTTTCCCTGGCCCTCTGCAAGGAATGTCAGTCCACCAGAAAGAAGCAAAACACATTAAGTGTCTGTAATGCTAAATTCGGGATGGTTCCAATGGGAAATTACCTTCAGAGGGTCAAAACAAGGTCAAGTCAAACATAGCAACCCCTGCGTGAAAAACGGATTAAGAGAACGTGGAACCAACTATAAAACAAAAAAGAAAAAAATATGCTCAATATCCCACTTCACCATTGGATACCACCTCTTTGAAAGAAAATATTTTAATATACAAAATATATTTTACCAATGTCTAAGGACACCATTCATTATTTTACATTAACTCTGGTATTATGGTATTATTTTATAACATACTCTGGGCCTAAAAATTTCAAACAATCTTCATATAAATTTTATAATAGCAGCGAAATTCAAAAAAGATTTAAAAAATGTAAATGTTCACATTTTGCTCTGAGCATTCATAACAATTTTAGATCTCAAAATTGCTTCAATGTTCTCTGTTTTATTATCTCCACTTCTTACTGGAATTATCTACAAAACTGCTAAATGGGTGAGTATCAGTCGTCCTTTCACATTAACTCAGCCCAGACATGTGCGGCTGAACACAGCCTGTCTGAACGTTCCATCCGAGACAATTTGACACCAATACCATACTCATGGATGTAATGGTGGGAATCTGACTGAAAATGAAGATGCCCAAAAAGTCAGAACCGTTAACTGCTATCCCTTTGTAAAATACACGATTAATATATTCAGGAACGATTCATTTTGTTTTTAGTCTTTTTTACATCGTCAGATAAGAGTTTTCCAGAATAATAAAAATAAATGTGAATGTTGTGATTTGTATGGCCACTAAATCCCCACGTGTATATGAACACGGGCTGCGTTTACAGTTACCAACTCACCGAACCCGAACCAAATCGTGTTTTCTGTCACAGATAACCCACCACTGTTATACACACAGGCGTGTCAACAGGCTTTGTAACGGAAAAGAAAAGCTTTTATTTTCTCATTTGACCGATCCCCTTTCGTCTATGTAGGCTTGCCAAACGATACCGCCATTGAATAACTTTACTGATAGCGCCATTACCCAGGGACGTTATGACACTAACCCAACCAGTCTTAACACCGCTAATAACAACACTAACGCTAATTCAGTTCCCCATCACCCGTCTTAACACCGCTAATAACAACACTAACGCTAATTCAGTTCCCCATCACCAGTCTTAACACCGCTAATAACAACACTATCGCTAATTCAGTTCTCCATCACCAGTCTTAACACCGCTAATAACAACACTAACGCTAATTCAGTACCCCATCACCCGTCTTAACACCGCTAATAACAACACTATCGCTAATTCAGTTCTCCATCACCAGTCTTAACACCGCTAATAACAACACTATCGCTAATGCAGTTCCCCATCACCAGTCTTAACACCGCTAATAACAACACTATCGCTAATTCAGTTCCCCATCACCCGTCTTAACACCGCTAATAACAACACTAATGCTAATTCAGTTCCCCATCACCCGCCTTAACACCGCTAATAACAACACTAACGCTAATTCAGTTCCCCATCACCAGTCTTAACACCGCTAATAACAACACTAACGCTAATTCAGTACCCCATCACCAGTCTGTAATAAACCATGAGCTGTCAGTTTATTTGTGGCATTGCAAAATTAGCATGGGGGTTTGTTTGTTGGATTTGTCGAGGCAGACAGAGGCAGCCTGAGTGCCCAAGCACTTACGGGGTGCGAGATACATATTTCAAATGGATGCAGTAATGCCCAAATCCGGAGCCATTTCGTCCAGTGAAATGGATATAACGGCCCTGTTTGTTACAGCTCGATCATATTCTCTCTGTAGGCGGCTCGGAGATAGATGGGTCGCCTGGGGTCTGCTTGCCTTGGGACGCTGGAGAAAGAGGACACGCAGTCTCATCACGGCCCCATCCTCCCGGCACGCTCATAAATATACAGCGCCAGCAGCGAGCTTAGTGCTTTAAAAAAAAAAGGATAAAAATAAATAATAATTCTGCAGAGTCACCAAGGCATTTCAGGCGATTTGTACATGCCCCCAGAACTGACAAGCGTTGAAAATCTCAAGTTAATCTACAACTAACGGAGGGACTTAGAAATTATTTAGGGGAGCAGGCTCCACACGTCCGATATCCCTGTTTTTCGTTGTAAAAAACGGTAGCCGCGTTTTTTTAAGCTAACTTTGACTAATGACAGGCAGGTGCTCTTATCCAAGCTGAAGTGTGTGTGTCCGGGGGGGGGCAGTATACAGTACCAGAGCCTCTCGAATTTGCAATTCACCCTTCCCCTCAAAAGGCCCCCCTGAGCAAAGTAACAGTGATGAAGGACAACTCACTGACTCTGCGAATTTGAGCGCTGTGTAACGCTTTCGTTCTTGGCTGCGGTCCATGCCGCGAGACACAGGTGACAGCGTCAGTCTGAGAATGAGAGGAGAGGAGACGGACCCGCCTTTGTGCCGAGCCTCTCCTCCCAGACACCTTTGCTCCTGCGGCCGATTGGACAACCCTAAGGTAGGACTTCACTCGTTTACGAGCCGGAAGACCCACTGGAGGACTGGGTCGGCAGATAACGCCTTTAGAAACGCCTTTCGAAGCTCCGGGCGCCTTCAAAATCAAAGGACGCATCGCCGTGACGCAGCCTTTCAGACAAAGCGGCAGAGACGTATCAAATCTCCCAGGGCCCACGTGTCAGTGTAGAGGAGCGAGCGTGAAACCCCAGCGGAGCGCGATCCTTGCGACGTGCCTCCCGCGCATCGCGGTGACAGAGCGCCGGGTGCAGACAGACCGCTGGGCGCCGCCAACGCCAGGACTTTCATACCCCTGGGAGGACCAACCCAGGCCTGTCACTTTTCATACAGCATCAACGTCCAACATGACAAGCAGGGGTAGACTCACTAAAGGTTTACAGGGTCACAACAAGATGTCCTGACATGTGCAAGGATTTGCATTTATTATGGAGAGTGGGGGCTTTCATTACCACGTTTCACATTTTTTCTATGGGAGAGGGCTGCCTTTGTGCAAATATTTCCAAGTTTTCTAAAAACCAGATAGAAAAATCATTAACCGGCATCATAGGCTATGAGTCACAATGTCAAAATATAAATCATTGTCATAAGGCCTTAACTAGTTAACCTTGTCTATTGTCGTTTTAAGGCCAGAAATGGCGCAAAACGTCCCTTGGCTGATTAACAACCCCAGGCATTATGTATAGTACTTAAGGCAAAAATTCCAATTTCCATTGCCCGGGCAGATCCCTGTAATAAATGAAATATGTTTAATAATTTACCAAACATATTTATTAAAATAACCAGGACCGTATTCCTTGCTGAAAACAGCATTCAGATTGACCCGAGCTAAATACTTTAGTAATGCTCGTCTCCAGCGAAGAAAATAACACGGAACTGAAAACTACCCAGATATTTCTTCATTTTTTTCTTTCTTAATGCGAGGTAATATCTAAAATGACTGCAAATGGGTCTCATAGTCATTCAAGGCCACCGTCTGGGAGGATATTAAAATACTACTTCATTAGAATTTTTCATTAAAGTGAATTTCTAAAATAGTTTGTGCTGTAATTAATAATATAATACATATCTGCATATAATAAAATCATGTGTTATCTTTTAGTCTGGTTTTAGTCCAAGAGCCCTTGGATTATTTTAAAGGGGAGGTCACAGATATGGGAGATGTAGGAGTTTTTTAATGTGGTAACGAATTGTTTTGACAATGGAAATGCTTTTTGTGCGATTTAGAGATTGCCATGTGCATTAAAAGAACGTTCAAAAGAGCATTCTGAAATGTAAATCTTCTTAAACAACACACACCACGCGGCGCATTTGCATGAAAAATGCACAAAAACACCCCCACCCCCATTATAATTGATTATGCGGGTAAATACCTCATACGCACGCACACACACTTTGGCTACGCGGCTTTGTCTCCGCTCAGATCTTTTCCGCAGCTGGATTTTGGCGCGATTCCGGGTGGAGAGCGTCGCAGACTAAGCGGCTCAAAGTGGAGAAGAAAGGGCTTGCGGAGTGAAAACTCGCTAAAACTCCGGCAGGGCCGCTGTGTGCGGAATTCACAATGAGCCAGGCGGTAGGGTTTGCCGCGGTCCCCGGTGTGTTCCGCCCTCTACTCTCTCACGCAGTGACCGGCGTGCCAAGACGGGCGGGGGGGAGAGACACCACACAGGCAGGAGATGTTTTCAGCACTTTCCAAACAGGCCACATGTGATTTCTTTTTAGGGCTCCCGCCCCTTCGCGGCAACACGCCCCTCTATACGCCCCGCCCCTCTCTGGAAAACCGAAACATCGGCGGCACCCTTAAAGAAGCAGCGTGGTCCTTTCAAAGACACGCGGGTGCCTTTTGATTAACTGCTGTAAGGCATTCAATCCGGCCATTCTTTATCGATACACTTTTCTTTCCTAAACGTACTGATGGTGGATGAGATACAGATACACTACTTGGGAATGCTAATTTACTGAGGCATGTCAAAAACTGTAGCTCAGTTACATAGACGCTATCCCTCTAGCACGGCATGCTTACAGATACATTCTCAGAAGGTCAATCAACATAGCACATATTTGTACATAATACTAATTTACACACCCGCGGATTTAGAGAAGCATGAAAAAGACAGCAGTGCTCCACCCCATGTCTCAAAGATCTTTTTCCGGCACTAGATTCAGTAAAAAGCTACACCCTTTCCATTGCACCAAAGCTGTTGACGGTGCTTCAGAGAGGGTTGGTCTCACTGTTGGCAGGCTCTGCTGCCACTGCATGGAAATCGGCAGGGATCAGACTGAGGCGGCAGAGGAAAACCAGACCATTCACGGAAGATTTCCCACACCGTTTAACGCACAGCCAAGCGGAGACGCGGCTTAACCCGGGAGACCCAGTGGAAAAGCTCAGGCAAGAGACCCTATGAAAAGCCAGGACAGTTGACAGGAGACCCAGTGAAAAGCCCAGACATTTCACATTAGAGTCTAAGGAAAAACTGAGACATTTGATAGGAGACCCTATGAAAAGCCCAGACAGTTGACAGGTGACCGTGTTAAAAAAAGCCCAGACATTTGACATTAGATCCTAAGGAAAAGCTGAAGCATTTGACAGGAGACCCCATGAAGAATCCCAGACATTTGACAGGAGACCCCATGAAGAATCCCAGACAGTTGACAGGAGACCCAGTGAAAAGCCCAGACATTTTACATTAGATCCTAAGGAAAGGCTGAGACATTTGACAGGAGAACCAGTAAAAAGCCCAGACATTTCACATTAGATTCTTAGGAAAAGCTCAGACATTTGATAGGAGACCACATGAAAACCCGACACATTTGACGGGAGAACTGAAGGAAAAGCCCAGACATTTGAAGGGAGATCCAGATTTGACTGAACAACCACTGCAGTAATAATCAGCTTTACAATCTGACAAAGCTCTCTTGGTGTTTGCTGCACGGTACACAATCTTAGACTGCAAGGCAAAGCTGTGGAACTGAGAAAACCAAGGAACTGAGAAACTTATAAATCACAAATCTGTTCTCGGCTAATATCAAAAAGGTAATACAACATTACTTCTGAGGATAAAAGCAAATAATCCCTGATAATAAAAGGCGCACTGAATTTTGTGAAAATAAATAAAATAAAAACAACGCCCAATAAATGGAAGCTGAGCGGAAACAGAAGCGGGGACCAGAAAGGCTTTAATGGAAAATTCCGGGCGATACAAACGGGGAGCGCTCCTGGGCACCGGCTGTCAGAAGGCGAACGGGGGTGAGCTTAACGCCTTCGCCCCGCTCCGTGATCAACGCCTTTTCCGCAGCCTTTTCCTGTCACACCCAGGGCTCCTCTCCTCCGCCCTTACTGTGAAGCACCGGCGGAGCCTTTGATCTCGCTCCGCCTAATTCTGCAGCCGCCGCAGAGAGAGGAGAGGTTATTTGGATTTAAACGGAGAAAGTGCTGGCGCTGCCATTTTTCCCCCTCCTTGGATCGATGAGAGGCTGCATGCTTAATCACTTATACGGGTGCTCTGATCTTTAACGTGTCGCAGATTAATCGCTGCTGATAACTTTAATTCATATTCGTCAGCCCTTTGAACTTGCGCAGATATTTTCTTTCCACACGTCCAGGTGTTTAGGCCCCGCGGGCTCTCTATGATTCCTCCCGTGCAGGGAGCGTTTTATTGATGTTAACGGTCAGCGTTGACGTGTAATGTCGTTATGTAGACAAAAAAGGCCGCAAGGAGTTTCACAGCAACACGGTTCAGCGAGCCGACCCCCTTTTTTTCTTTTTTAAACTTTCCTGTTTAGATGTGCCATGGTTCATACAAAATGTAGCAAAGAATGAATTAATTAGTGGAGCCAGAAATCACAAGATTCCAGTCCTCTCTTCCTTTTTCGAAAAAAAGCTCTGAGATTGCGCGGTGATCATTAGATATTTTCAACAGCTGACAAATGTACAGGTGTTCTTAATCATTCTATTTATGTTTGCTTTCAAGTGTTTATCATACAGCCTCTTATGTGCTAAGTACACAGATCTAGTAGCGGAATATTTGCATGCAGTTTGAAGCGTGCATATTTGTTTATACAATAATTAATTAGGCACAGACTCACTAAATAGATTTTTTAAAAATCTGCGTCTTAAGTGCACCAAAAGAAAAAGTTCAGATTAAATTCAACTGGCTACACCGCTTTGGCAGTACTTTTTTCACCAAAATGATTTCATTACGGAAACTTTGCTCTTTGCAGCAATTATCCTTTTTTATATAGGCCATATAAACCAATATTTTAAACGCAGCTGTAAAATAAAACTGGGTAACAAATTGCCCCGTGTAAAATTTAATTACTGTAATGGCAGAGCGAAGCGCGTGCGGAAATTGAGCTCTTTCGAGCGTTCGCCCCAAGAGCCTCTGCACAAGCTCGTCAGAACGAGCACGGGTACGGACCATTGACGCAGTCAGCTTTCATAGTGTGGGCCAGCACGCGGATGAAGCGTTAAAGAGACTCCCCGTCACATGACATGGATGCAGCCGGATGATTGGTGCGGAGCGCTAATCCCATCCCGCACAGCTGTAGCTGGCCACTTGATCTGCGGATCCGGATCGAGGCCAACGCACGTCCGCCCGAGGAGCTTGGCATCTGAGGTCAGACTCCAGGAAAACCTAGGCTAGCGAAGTCTCCAGAGTTAAACGGCAGAGGATCTTAACGACAAACTCAGAGAGTCAGGGTTTCACATTAACTTACGCCACCGGAAGTTGCACGCAAAGGAGAGAGCCATTTTTAAAATGCTGGATAGCATTCTGAGTGTGATCGATCTAAGCCGTTTTAACAGATGCAGATCATCACCAGACACAAGGAAACATACAGTAATATTCAGGATAAACAGCAACCATTACCCACATCTTTCATTTATTTTTGAATATCTCTTTACAAATTAAAAGTTTAAGAGAACTTAATTATGTTAAGTTATTTGTATCAAGTCATATCAAAATCATCAGCTATATGACTTTTTTTAACTTAAAAATAGTAACAGGAAAACAATATTTCACTTCACAGAAAAAAACCAAAATACTCTGAACGTGAAACCATGGACTGCAAGGTTCATTTATATTCACTGCAAGGTTCATTTTATAAGTCATTCGCTGAAAATAATTCAGTTAACACAGTTTTAATTAATCTTGTTAGGTTAGCTAATTAGACAGAAACTGTCTGATTCTTAGGCCACACCATGTGTAAGGGCCTAATTTTGGAGTATGTTTTGCCAGCTTTTCAAACACGGGTCAGTCAGACAATTGCGAGACATATGGTAAAACTTTCAGCCACGCATATTTTAGTTTTTCAATAAAAGTTTTTGATTATTTATAGTGGGGCTGCAGTTAGAGATTAAATTTAAAATGCCTCTTTCTTCACAGACGTATATAAATACACATATTGAGAAGCATTCAAGTTTCCGTTTAAGAACCGAAGGCGTTCTTCAAAAATAAGCATCTAAAAGCGTTCGCCCTGTTTCTCGGTCAGATTTCTCTTGGTTCCAGAAGACAGAAAGCACTCTTTCAGCACCGACATCAGCACAGACGGCGCAGACGAACCTGACGGAAAAACACTGTGCAAAACACTGCACCAGCCGAGCGGTTCCGCCAGTGTGGCGACCGACCGGCCTCTCGCGCCAACAATCCAGTGTGACCGCAGCTTCTAATCCACACGCCTGAATCTCCCTCCAACCCAATCAAGCACCCCTTACAGGCAAAGCAGCACAAGCACGGTTTCCCAATTCCCAAAGAAAATAACGATGTATAAAAAAAAAACCCCTCTAAAGGTGGACATGAGGATGGCCCCACTCCATTTCAGGGGGAGTTGATCAAATGCACAGCAATGTCCGGGAGGGGAAAATGATGACATTGTTTTATCTGCTCTCCACTCGTTCAATAGTCCCCGCTTCTCTTCGGGAGACCCTTGCCAATTATGCCATCATCAAAGCAAATGGTATTTTTAAAGAGCTTTTCTTCCACGAGCTCTCGGTGAATATAGAGCTGGAGGGAAAGTTGGGTGGACGCGCTCCGTGCCGTCCACATTCTCCTTCCTCTTATCGTATCTGCGCAGTCACAAGGCAGAAGTCTATCCTCCCCAGCCGTCACTCACCGCATGCCAGACAGACAAGTCATCCCTCAGCGTCACACACTGAAGGACTGGCAGGACAGCCAGCTACCCAGTGCAGACTGCAGATAAATTTCCAATAACGCAGTCGGTGTGTTTCCGTTTAAATGACTAAATTACGACCAGAAACCAGAGGGGGGGGGGGGGGGGGACAGGCTTCCAGAGAGAGGAGCCTCTGGTTTTCCAGAACTTCCAGAAAGTTCCAGCAATTCCAAAAATTCCCAGAACTTCCAGAAATTTCCAGTTCGTCAGGCCAGTTTTTCAGCATGTTCGTTTGGTACTTTAGTGGGATGACTGTTGTTTAATGAGGTGTGGGGGGGCGGGTGAAGTTGCCAAAAAATTGTAGATGGTTTGGTCTCCAATGTCTCCAATTTCTGTTCCTAGCAAAACCTTTGGGAAACGTTTTTTTTTCTGATCCCTTGGTCTGACCTTTTAAACTCGGTGAAGAGGCGAGCGTCTTGGCTAAATCACTCCGGCTCCACTGCAGACTATCCGATGCAAACTCAATTTGCACCGGCTCGGAAACCATCGTGAAGATAAAGGGCTCCTTCCCCTAGCGCCACTTAACGCAGGCTGCAGACATGAATGTGGGATATTCGTCAGTTCCGCGGACGGGAGGAAATGGTACCTTTGAGGCCGAAGAACAGATCACCACGTTCGGAACGCATGGTCTCGGAGCGAGACAAAGGGTCAGCATGAAATGGCCCACTGAAACAACCAATGCCCGTGAAACCGAACACCGTGTTCTTGGTGGAACCCTGAACTGGACCCTTAAGCAGTTTCCTTACACCACAATCTGCAGTGCCTCTTCGCTTGACCTTTGGACCTAAGGGGGCCAATAGGGGAAAGCAATTGACGGGCATCGCGCCCTCAGGGGAATCTCTATAGGTCTGTTTCCCACACAGCACGGAAGCTGTAACTCCACGAGTTTGAACCGGGTCCGATTGAAGAGGTAAAAATAAAGCCCCACGCCTCCCTAAAGAAGGCGGCATGCAGGATTAACTTTGCATTTTCTTACAAGGCTCATACACATTTCACAATACAACCCTTCATGAGGGGTGAATCCAAATCCCACCAGATCATTATCATAAATAGGATTCTGCATAGGCTTCTACGGGCTTCCCGGGGTAAATTGAAACCGGAATTGAAATTCTACGGAAATCTTGACATATTTTCTGGGACATATTAATAGGGACAGATCCAAAAGTGTTCTTTTGATCTCCTTGAGCCCCGGCAGAAAACTTTCTTTCACACGTTTTTTTTTTGCGAGAATCATCAGCGCAGACAGTTAGCAGATGTAATACGGCGACACCTTGTCTGTTTTGACGCGCGGGAGGAAGAGTCGTTGCGTTGGGCTGCTGTGTCCTGTCTTGCGGGCATCGTAATCACATTCCGCCCGTCGAGACGAGAACAGGTACAATCTGCTCACAGTCCTCCACGCTCGCTCAGCCTCTCCCGTTCCTTTAGCTTATTGCATTTCGGGTCTGGGCAAAGCAACCCAGGCTACGGAGAAAAAGTGAAACAGCAGCGCTCCTCCCTGGTGCCATTAATCCTAGAGGAAGGAGGAAGAAAACAAACCTGCACTGGCAGATTAGTGTCGTCCTTACCTTCAGCTTCCCTGGCCATTTAGAAAATCGTATTAGCCATATTACTGGGCAAGGTGTGGGGAATGAAGAGAGATCAGGTCAGGCCCGGAAGGGCGTCAGACAGAGGGGCGTTCCTGGGTAATGGAATGACTTGACCCAGGGGCGCTTATTAAGCGGCCCTGGTAGAAAGCCATGAATGTCACCTTAAAGGACTTTTTGGTTCAAGAGTTTGACGTAATCGGGGTGGGGGATTTCTGACACAGCGGCGACACTGGCTCCATCAGCAGAAATGGATTCTGGGCAGCGATCGATACGCAAGGAACATCATAGAGTCCTGGACATTTGGGAACAGGGGGGAAAAAATTGAGCGAAATGGATGGTCCAAAATTTGATCGAAAAGAGTGTGGAAAAAAAAGAAGGAAAAAGAGTGGAGAAAATTTAAAAGCA
>JAOYSI010003756.1:0-14887 GCA_025775065.1 Hiodon alosoides
TAATCTCACACACTGTTCATTTAAACATTAATGTATAGTTATGTGTGGCAAGAGACAATTTATGTAATATTGCATATTTAGGAAAAACAAACAAAAACCCTGAAAAGACATTGAATAAATCTCCAATTCCCCCCACTACCCGTCCCCCATCCTCCCAAACCCCTGCAACCAAGCCTTTGATCCAAGCATGAAATTCTGGATGATTGGGGGGCAGAATGGGGCCTAACAATCCTCCAACCCATATCCCTCCCCCCACAAACCCAGCCTGCAAGGATTATCCTTTTGATATGCCTCTTTTTCCTCCTATCCAAACTAGCACAGATATCATAACATATTTAATTAATGCAATGGTGGGAGGAAGAGCAAAGAGGTGCATCTCTCAATGGCAGCCAGTGCAGTGCGAGGCAGGCAAGCCCAGGGAAGGGTGGAGGCAGGGAGGTGCTGGAGCCATGAGGGCAGACGAGGAGCAGGACGAGAAGGGGGCAGGAGGTGTTGGAGCAGACGGATCTGAGGGCAGTGAATGCACGCACCAATTTCCGCTGCCAGGGCCAGTGTGTTCCTAGATCACACTGGGGGCCTGTTGGCGTGACGTCCAGAGTGGGACAGCAGCCGCAGGCTGTGGCAGACGGAGTGACAGAGCTGGGCTTTAATTTTCAATCAGTTTTGAGAGGCACTGTAGTTAAACACTTAACATAATTACTAAACAGAACAGTGCAAAATGGTATGAACTAGATATTATTTTTTCAAATATTTTTTTTCATTTGTGTCCAATCTGGAATGCACAGTTTAAGAACACATATAGCACATTTAGAAGCACACCAGCTTCTGTTGTTGTACACAAAAGAACACATTTGAATTTCAAATAGATTCTGATTAATCCTATTCAATATGGCTTGACAGTCTGTTGAACACGGGTTTTCAGTCAGTCAGACTCACAATGCAGGTTAAAAGAGTTTTATTTTTGTTTATAATGGTGTGGTCGTTTTCTAAATATTTTGTGTGACACACAGCTCTGACAAAACACCTCAGGTTACTCTTGCTTTTGGAGATACTTTGTCTGTCTGAAGACAAAGTTATTGTTAATGTGCCATGTTTTAATAATATGCATTACTGTAAATTATATAAATTATATAAATTATAGAATTAATCAAATATAATTATTCACAAACTGTAAAATAAATGTAAACATACACTTATAATTACCCTGACTTTGGACGTATTTATATAAATGTATTTCATTCTATTTCTTAATTTACTTTTATAACATTATTTATTATTGTATTATTAAGTGTTAATGTATTGTAATGAATGAGGTTGGGGCCAGAGTGTGAAGAGCAAATACATAAATGGAGTCTGATTTCAAACATTTTTGTGTCAGGAACACTGTAGTGCTCATAGGTCACAGATCACACAGGCAGGGCACAGGGGTTGGTACCTGCCCATCATAGGTCACACAGGCAAGACACAGGTCCCTCATACCAAGTGTATTTGGACTTA
Source organism: Hiodon alosoides (assembly GCA_025775065.1). Lineage (NCBI taxonomy): Eukaryota > Metazoa > Chordata > Actinopteri > Hiodontiformes > Hiodontidae > Hiodon > Hiodon alosoides. The sequence continues at coordinate 1,498 of JAOYSI010003756.1, forward strand.
TGCTGTTTTCCGTTGATGATCATAGAATTATTGGATTGGCATTTGCCCTTCAGCTTCCCTTATCCTAAAGTAAAGTGGTGAGTGGTGAGTGGTGAAATTTGAGTGCCTTTACCAAGCCTGTGCTCGTCTCGCCACCCATAGGAGCACCAAGAACCGTGTGCTGGCCCAGAAAAGGCTGGACAAGCTGAACGACCAATGGGAGCTACAGAGGTTCCTGCAAGATTGCCACGAGGTAGGCCAGACATATCAGTCACATGGTCTTTAGCATGGCCGCCGCAGGAATAAAGTATGACTCGATTGGTGGATGCACCGTAAGATGAGGCATTGTTAGAAGCCAGCAGCAGAGCGGAAGAGGGCATCGCCATATTAATAGAGCAGTGTGTTCTGGGATTTAGCCATCTGTAGGACAGCTCTGACCTTGATCAAATTGGGATAGAGGAACACAGTGGGAGTGAATGGGCCGGAGTCGTTCATTGTCTTCTCTTGGTTAAAACTGTCTGTCTACCGCTTTGGGTTAAAAGTGTCTGTCTGACACTGTGGACTAAACGTGTCTGCTGCTGTGGGTTAAAAGTGTCTGTGTGCCGCTGTGGGTTAAAAGTGTCTGTCTGCTGCTGTGGCATAATTTCTCAGTTGTGTTGTTGGTTTTCGGCTGTCTTCAGTTGGAGCTCATTGGTAGTAAGATAGAGACTGATAGATTGTTGAGATTGTGGTAGATAGATGCATAGAGAAGGTAGAAACCAACATAGTCCACATTGTCGGGTTCAACAGCCTGAAGCAGACACTGACAAGGTTCGGGATACCTTGTACTTATTTTCAAACTTTTTTTTTGTTGAAAAAACTTTTTGGAAGCATACTGCTCCTTATGCAAGGTTTGTCTCAGATGAGAGCTGTTCGTTATTATCAATGTGCTAAATTGGTTAAACATAGGAGGGATTACTTATCAGTAAAACAAAATACTAAAACTAAACAATAGATTTGCTTTACTAGGTCTCAATTAAAAACCAGGGCTGTTCTAAATCTTTTGCAGACACCAATGTCATTCACACATTAATTGCTATGACTTGCTTAATGCGATGAAGAGGGTTACTTGCACTTGTAGCTGTGGTTGTAAGTTATTTATTTAGTATTTATTTATTCTTATTATCATTGACATAAGATTTACATTTACCTCACATATGCCTTTCCCTCTCATAATAACATTGTGTGTTGATAAATGTGTTTAAGGGAAGTTGTAAATGTAGTCATTTAAAAGATATGGATATTTATGTCTGGATTATAGTAATGTTTTAGACTAGTCACTCTGAGTTTTAGTTTCCAGTAGCTGCTACTGTTTATCCCAAAAGATAGCAATGTTTATGTTCTCTGCAGAATTGTCCCACTTAAAACTCAATTATTGTTGAAGAAGGAATAAAATATACAGCATTTCTGTGCAGGAGTAGATACATATAAGATAAGCAGCAGTACCACAAGTTGGTTTCTGCTTCTGGACAATTACGGAGCTGGGAGGGGTATGTGTGTTTCCTTGCCTGTTTTCTTCTGCCCGTTCTTTTCAGTTTTAAGGTTGCCTTTAGATTCGGTCATATGGAATTATTTGCCTTGGAAAACGCACGTCACAATGTTGTGACATTGCTATAACATTGTGGAAGCGCTTTCACTGGCATGGCCGGTAGTGCTGTACCGTTTCTGACACACCTGGGATCACCCTGAGAATTGTGGGAAAGAAAGATTCGGGCCGGGAGGGGTTCAGACTGGGGTGCGTGTGCTTGACTAGGAGCAGCTGTGCGTTCTATTCGACCATGGACTGACTGTATGTGGGCCACAGCAGTTCTTCGCCATTCTTTGCTGCGCCGTTAAAAGGCCGTCCTGTCCTCCCTGCTGCCACTCGCTGAGCTTTACTTAGTTTCCCCAGCCTTTCTGTGCCAGTTGTTATCATTCACCATAGTCACTCAAACACAAAGGACCAGAACTGAGCTGAACTGGTCCAGAACTGAGCTGAACTGTACCAGAACTCGGGTTATCCTGTCTTTCTTGTCAAGTTGGGGCTGGCTTTTAAGGGACGTTGAAATTGAAGAAAGCACTCCTTTAATGCTAAAGACTTCCGTTAGTATAGCTACATTTAGTCTTGCCCACAAACAGTCGCTGTTAGACTCACAGTGAAAATGCAGAAAAGATGCTCTGTCAGAAGGGTTTTCTTTGTTTCCCCTTTCCCACATACCTTCCTACAATTTCTCCAATTTATTCTGTCTTTGAGGTCTACAGATGGCAGTGTGTATTTTTTCTGGATGGCCGCGTGTTTTTTCACTGGACGACCGTGTGTATTTTCGTATTCTTGGAGCGGGATCAACTGCAGTGTTGAAACCTTGAAGTCATTCATCACAGTGCACAAATGATGACGTGGAACGCTTTGAAAGGCTCTGCTCAACCTTCAAACGCCCCCCCCCCCCCCCCCCCCCCACAAAAAATGTATAGTAAGCCTCATTCTCCTGTTACGCGGTGAAATGAACCCGCTTAAAGATTCCAGCTGCCAGTTAAACAAATACTCCTGTTCAGACTCCTTATCGAAGCTTAAGCTGGAGATGGACACTGTGAGAAGGTTTTTTTTTTTGGGGAAATATCCCAACCTTCAAAACTCAAATGAGGGAAAATCTAGCTAAAAGGGTCATCCTGAGCTGGAGGGTAGACAACACTAGTGATTGATGACACAGCCAGCGCTCTCAAGTACATTACAATTAATGATAACTGAACGCATACCAGCAGTCACTGAGGGTGCGTTTGCGGCGCGGATCCTTCTTCAGCACAGAATTTACAAACAAGACAGAAGCGTGGGCTCTTTTTCACTTTCAGTTAGCTTATTCATCCATAAACAGCAGGGCCGCAATTGAAAAATATGTGCACAACACCGGCCTTCGTTCATTCACATATCTTCCCAGTGTGTATGCGTATGCACCGTCTCACAAACTATTGAAGAATATTGCTTTTCGGTGGGATTAGCGTGATCAACACAGCCCTGAAACGGCCGAGCTGGGGCTAAAGCAGTGTTCCCTACCCAGCACACCCGCGAGCGTTACTCAGGGGGTCCCACCTTGCGTGTAGGCTGCGTCGTCTGAGCCCATGCTGAGTCTCCGCGGCTCACTGGGCTGGTCCCTGTGCGGCGACAGCGGGTCGGAGAGGTGCAGCGGGTCCGGCTCGGCAAAGCGCTCGCTCGGGAGGCTGAGGAGGTTGTTGGGCTCGAAGGTGGGCGACACCACGCCGGGCGACACCGCCGGGGGCTTGTTTGGGGAGACTGTGATTTTGAAAGTGTACTTGGTGTTGGGCTGCGTGACCACCACGCGCGGCGAGGTCGCCGTGCCGGCGGCGCGGGACTTGGGTGGGTGGTGGTGGATGTAGGCGGGGCCCATGCTCAAGTTTCTGCCGCCTGCGGACCCTTGCATGGGAGGGTTGGCCGAAATGTAGAGCGTTGGGGGGTTGCGGCCGCCGGACTCGTCCCCAGGGGCGTTGGCGGAAATGTAGAACTTGGGCTGGGAGCGCGAGCTGCAAGAAGGGGGGGCGACGGCCTCATCGGGGGCAGAGGGAGCAGCGGACGGCGGGCTTGCCGAAATGTAAACGGCGGGCTGGCTGCGGCTCAGGCCCGGGCCCCCAATGGAGAGGGGGCCGGAGGGGCAAGCGCTCGCCCCCATGGAGGTTGAGGAAGGGCAGGAAGAGGACGAAGGTCGAGGAACGGCAGTGGAACGCAGCACCGCAGTGGTGGAGTTGTTCCGCTGGGGCGACTCCAGCTTGATCTCGATCTGGTTCTTGCGCGGTCCGGTGGAGATGTTCTGGATATTGTACTGGCTGTAGGACGCTGCGGGTGTGGGAGGGGCAGCGGCGCTGGAGGAAGAGGAGGAGCCACAGGGTGAAGGCAGTGGGGTCTGCAATGCGGACGGCGCCTGTGGGTTGGTGGGAGAGCTGATGGGCATGTAGACGTGCGATGTCTGGTGGGAGGGGAGCGTCCTGGGGCCCGGTTGCGTGGGGGGGTGTGAGATCTGGTACACCTGCTGCTGGGATGAGGGGCTGTACTGGGCCCAGCCTGCCTGCTGTGGCTGCGGAGGCTGCCGGGAGGACCCAGGCTGAGTGACATAGGGCCGGATGTAGATGGAGTTGCCCTGCGGACTGTTGAGGCCAGGTTGCGGCCCGCCGTGTATGTGCAGAGAGGTGGGGGTGTTTCGTCCGGACTGGATGTTGGGGGCCAGGGTGACAGTGATGGGGTTAAAGCGGGGCGCGGGTCCCTTCCCGCCCGGCTGAGAGAGGCTCAGGTGCTGCGGGGGCTGCGGTTTCCGCATCGTGCCGGCGACGGGGGCGGACTGCGGCTCCTGCTGGAGGAAGCGCCCGTCGGGACGGCCCGCCTGCAGGGGGCCGTCGCTCAGGCTGTGAGACAGCGTCCGGCTGCCGTTCATCTTCAAGCCGTCCCGCCCGAGGGGCGCATGCACATTCTGAGACTTCAAGCCCAGGTTCAGCTGGGTCATGTGATTCCTCGACAGAGCGGGGTCGTCCGAGAAGTTGAGGTTGTCTTCGTCGTACAGGTAACTTGTGCTCACCTGGGACAGGTACTCACAACAGGCATGCAGATTGTTGTTGTTCTGAGAGAGGAAGAAAGTTTTGTCACACTCCAGGGAGAAAAAACAGCATTCCACATAAGCGAGAAAAACTACAATTTTCAGATTTTAGAGATATTCTCGGCCACTTAAACCAGGTCGTATCTTTGAATCAGTCGAGACCAAGTCAGAGCATTCAAACTCAACTTTCATTAACCTTTCAATACAACGTAATGCTCTAAAAACTAAAAAGTTTCTAAAAACTGACAGAAACCTATGTTCAAAAAAATGAAATCAATGGCTAACAAAAACACGACTTTCCCTTTTCTAAACTGAAGCTTTGTTGTTTAGAACACTTTAGTGTCATCTTAGCACCTTGAATATATTAATGCAAAAGCAAGTTTATATCTGCTATATAACCCCAATATTTATTTTCTTTTGAGATCTTTCCGAACCATGCCCTTATCTAGCACAGTACAGCAACAGACGTATTTGGAAGGTTGGAAGCTGATCAAACAAACATTTCCTTCCTAGAGAGCAAATGCAACATCATGATACCAGCAAACAGAATCTCCTGAACCTCTGTGGAAGTGCATCAGTGTAGAGCCATTGTATGGCTTCTAGTTAAGGCCTGTTAGTAAGAAACTATTTAACAAAGGCTGTTTAAATGGGGAATGAAAAAAAAGAGAGGGCTATGGGTAATTTTTTATTAAAATCATGCACGGTGTTAACTTGCGATTTAACTTGCGTTTTTCAGACACTGCCTTATCCAGCTCCAGCGAGAGGGTTTATTTATTCATTTATTTTTTTTAGAACACATACTTGCAGAATGCACTGAGACACGACGCCCTCTGGAACCTCGGGAAACTTCTGGCGCAGGTCGTGTAAAACCTGGATGTCAATCTGGTGGCTTCCCTGGGCCATTCGTGTGGTGCCGGATCAGAACCGATCGCTCCGTTCAGCAGCCTGAAGCCTCAGTGACGGCAGCGCCACAGTTTGAGCATCGTCTGTGGGGGAGAGAGACTGGCGTTAGAAAGACCACAGACACCGCAGAGTTGCTGTAAATGTGTCTTAACAACATGCTAGCAGCATGCTACAGATAATACACATCATTTAAAAAGTTGTCGTTTTCTGTTCCTTCGCAGGACAAAGAAGAAAAAAAACACCTAACTTGTGTTCAAGCCTTTCCTTTTTTCCATTATGACTAAAGCTTCCACAACTATTTTTCAAAAATCATCCAAATATTTGAAGGACATGCACTGCACAAGCGTTCCTTTCTCCCAAAAACCCTTTAATGAGAGAGAAGGAAAACCACCTCTGGCTACCGAGGACACACGGACGTTCCAGATCTCCTTGGATCAACATTCTCGTGTTTGAGTTCCGCACCGTCCCTGCCCCGTCGCCCACAGTGAGCGGGTTTGGGACACGACCAGGGGGAGGATGTTCCCGCTCCACACGACGCAGTACTGCTTCAGTGGGGGGGGGGGTCGTGGCCAAACCAAGGCTGCTTAGTAAAGCACAGCAACACACGCAATCCAACCCCAACAATCCAACACCAGAGGAGAGAATTTATTTATTTATTTATTTTAATCGCACAGCACGCAGTTGTGTGCTTTACCCCCATATAGTGTTATTACCGTTTTATTAATTATTTTAAAACCCTTCCATTTTAAAAATTCCTTAGGAGGAGAGATGCCAATTAAAACACATGGTAAAGAAACCTTTTCTATTGACAAAAAACTAAAACTAAATTCCTGGGCAAGGCTGAGCCACGCCCCTTCTGTGTGAAGTGCATCCTATTCCTTAAAGTATGGACTCCTATAGAGATACCAGATTTTGGAACTTTGGTTTCAGTTTACCCATACTTGATACCTCTACGATACCACACTTTAAATCAATTTTTAAAAAACCAACCGTTAAGTTTAGAAGTATTATATTTATTATAAACATTCTAAACTTATATATACATTTTGACGCGCACACACACTTTTTTTTACATAAATTTATGATTTTTATTAAGGGGTTCCTGGCAAGTGCTCAATAAATTACCGACGGAAAATGTTTTTGTTATTATTCTATATTTGCTCATCTGTGTAACAACAGGTTTCCTTTGTCTGATTTGATACCCACCAACAGAAACTAATCAATGGCACAATAAAAATTAATAAATAGAGAAAAGAGTATTTAATTAAACCACCTATAAGGCTAGCTAACTAAGCCAAGATCACCGTACGCATTAGCTATAAGGTAGCCAAATTCCTTTCAACGTCTTTTTCATTGAGGAAATATATTTTCACTTGTGCGACGCATTAATTCAATAATGTAAGCCGTCGCTAAACTGTACCAATTCTTTGAAGAGGTCAGGGTGCCATCTGCCTAGAACTTCAATAAATATTAAGCGTTGCCTCCTTTTGTTGTGCTGGGATGGATGTTGGGCTTTGCCGTGCTCAGTCGCTTCAGAAGTGAAATACTGCCGCATTGGTCTCCTCTGCACCGTTCTCACACTGAGGCCGTGGGCCGCAGACCACGTGCATTCTATCTCAACCCAAACCTGCAGTTTTAATTATATTACCAGATGGGTCATTAACGAAGCATTTTGGAAATTTGGAATGCGGTAGTATCCGTATTTTCTGACAACCCTAATCTCAAATCAGCTACAAAAGCCAGGCCACAGACACAGTAAACTAAAAGACACTGTGTGAGCCACAGACAAGAGTAAGAGCGTGCTCCACAATTCTTTCCCTTCATCAAAAGAGACAAACACGCAAAGCAGCCCTTTCTTATCAGAGCCACTAACATGTGTGAATCTCGCTCCAGTTACAGAAAGCGCCGTTCTTCCAATGTAGGATGAGGGAGCCAGCAGCAGCATAGTTAAACCGCAGGTGAAACCCACCAATCCCAGCTCTCTGTTCCTGTTACCACGGGTACAATTCATTATAGGTTAGCCATGGAGATCAATGCCAGTCCAAATATGGTCCATAAAGCTAAAATATTAAACATGAAAATCACCATGGTTTCTTTGTCAATAATTACATAGTAGATATATTCTTTTTTAACACAAGAGAAATTGCTACCATCCCATCATGCTATAGAACAGAGCTTATAACACCGTTAGCAAGGAAAAACCAAAGAAAACTCATTATTAGATTTTTTAGAGTTTAGAGTAATGCTTTCTGACCCAGGCCAGGTGGGTCTCACTAGGAAAAGAATCTGAAATCCTTGTGCGGCCGAATACAACATGGGTTGCTGTGCTATTGCTTACTTACACACAACAACACTGACACCTTCATAGTCTATAAAGCTGAGCTGAAAGTAAACACCCTCTGGCAAATGGCAATGTCAGGTTGGCAGCAGTTGGGCCCCAAACGCACAAAATTTCTACAGGTTTACCAGAGAATCCTGGCCCGAATAGGAAATTTAGGTAAAAGACGACTAAAAAAAACCCAGGGCGATGCATTCCATTAGAACTCCCGCTTTGGGTCCTATACCCAATATATATATATATATATATATATATATATATATATATCCGTTTCATCTTCTAGCAATGTGAAATAACTCCACATCTCTCTGCCTTTACTGTTACCTTTCAGCCCTGTGAAATAACGCCACATCTCTCTCTGCCTTTACTGCTACCTTTCAGTAATGTGAAATAACTCCACATCTCTCTGCCTTTACTGTTACCTTTCGGCTGGGGGGGGCGCTGAACCTCTCGTGTGCTGTGCAGCCTGCAGAGTGGAAAAGAGAGTGGCGGTCGCGTTTCCTTACCCTTCCATCGTGCGGTGCTGGGAGTCATAGCGACAACCACAGATGTGTTAGCACACCGAAGAATCTAAATTTTTATTTAAAAAATGGGAAAAAAAATTCCACTGAGAGTGGTGTACTATCATAACTACAGCTAACAAAAAAATTAATCCAGCCGTAGCCGTAGGTTGTTTTTTTTTTTTTGCATTATGGCCTTGGCAAAATGTTCTTGGTCAAGTTGCTGTTTTCCCCTCCCGAAGCCATATCAGTGATAACAGTTCAGAGTCAGGGAGAATCTTCCCTGACAGACGAGGCCGTCACTGACCAGCTTCAGGCTGCTGAACGGAGCGATCGGTTCTGACCCGGCACCACCCGAATGGCCCAGGGAAGCCACCAGATTGACATCCAGGTTTTACACGACCTGCGTGGAGAATCCTGCGGACCTGCGAGATCCCCTCCCCCCCCAGGCTGTTTTCAGGAATTTACCAACACCATAAGCTGCTAAAATATTACTGGGGTTTAGGACGTATAAACCAGCGTGGAAACTTTATTGAGGCCCTGGTCTTTGCAGAGAAATATTTATACAGCTCAGATATCACACAGGCCACTTTACTGTATCATCAAAGGCGTTTATCACTACATTAATGTCACCCTGGCTCTGAGGAAGACAGTGTGTCAAACATCATAAAGGGACTGCGCAGTTTTAACAGCAATAATTTCCCTTTTACCCAAAGTGCCTGCCTAGTTGAACATGGTTACAGCTTGGAACAATTTATTTTACCAGCCAACCAGACGCTTGGTCATCTTCAACCAACATAATTAGATTTCTTTACTTTAAAAAATAATGCACACGAGGGCCAACAAATGGTTTGATCAGTTTCCCTGGAGACACCAGAAGATTCTTTCCCTTTCTGGCATCATCACCAGAGATATACCCCAACACTGGTCCTGGAGATCCCCAACCCAGCCGGATTCACATGCTGCCCTTAAAACCGACGTATAAGGGATTAGAGACAGTCACACTGCTGATTTAGGGCAGCTTGTACAACCATATTGGTGATCTCTAGGACCGGAGTAGGGGGACCTGTGGTTTAGGGCTTGCTCCAGCTGCAGTGCTATCCTCACTTCTAAACCATCACAGGACAGACCCATCCAATCCCACCAAGTGACAAACACAGACCACATCACACGTTTTCCTTGGTTTGATTTTAGGCTGAAATGCGGCGATTCTCCAGAACAATCAGCCTAAGGCTTCAACCCCAAACGAGAAATGGCATGGTGCACCCACAAACCCTGGACACACGTGCTCGCACTGAGAAAGCACGTAGTCTGGCCGACATGGGAAATGGAACAAAGCCAACATGCTCTTGCCTTGATCGCCCCACAGACCATTCTCTCGACTGATTAGCTTAGCTTTTCTGGGCACTATTAGAGCCGGTCGGGGGGAAGAAGGGGCAGACAGTTTCTTGCGCTTGTAGATACACTCCAATGACAAAGGCTAAGGTAATGAATGCAATTTTGTCTCTCGAAAAAGAGAGGGGGGAGGTGTTTCGGCATTTGCTGGGAGACAGATCTGGTCTGTCTTTTGGGGGTAGGAGCGCACGTATGCGCAGATTTGCGTACATTTGGGGTGGAAGGGCAGGGGTTTTCGGCAGGCAGCTGGCGTGGCTGATTGAAAGCAGGCAGGCTTCGACTTCCCAGGTTGGCCCACCTCTCCCGGGGCATTATGGGACACGGTGGGGTCTTGAAACTCTGACAAACTCTGGCCCCCACTCCATCATCAGAAACAAAAACACTCTGTTCTCCCCATCATTCGGGGGCCCAACCGTGATCTGAAGGCCAGTTCATTTCTTTTTTGTTCCCCCCCCCCCCCCCCCCCCCAAAAAAAGAGGCTCTCACCTTGGTCGTTTAACCCAGGGCAAGACATTTGCATTCCACCCTACTGAACAAAAGATATAACAATGTCCCACTGGGTTATAGACCATGTGTGCAGACTCCTTGAAAATAAACTAACCATGTTGAATACAGTGCTTCTTCAAGTTGAATACAGTTTGATCTTTCATCAGTGGAGACAACTCAAGGATTCACCCGGAGCCACTTTGAACCCGATCACTTTGGCAAGCCTTAATGTGTTTAACTATCTTCACGTGGCATTGGAAAGCACTGTTGACAGCTTTTACCATGTTTTCTACTTTGTTCGCCAACAGATGGACATCCTCGTATCCTTTCAAAGGCATAAAAGTCACAATACACTTCTGTATTATTTCAGTAAAAATGTAATTGTTCCTGGGCCGTATTGTATGCACAGTTTTCTTCTAAAGAGAACCGTTTGACACGTAGTGTGCTTTAATCATCAACGTTTCTGTTAATTGGATAAGCACAAAAGGGAAAATTGAATGAGTGGTTTTCTGTATTATGGGGCAACAAGGTTAATTAAATGCACTGGAGTTCTGACTACTTAATGGGCAGAGATTCTAAATTAGACAGGGCACTGAAACCTGTCTGCTGAACTGTAGAAACGTCTGCAGTTAAAACATGAACTACACTTATCGGTTTCAAACTGTGGCTAATAAAGTTAAGCCATAAACTTGCTCGTATTGATGGGAGGGATAGCTTAGGATTTTTAAGGTTCCATAGTTTGGTTGTTTCAGATTACGGTATACATTGATTTACCCTGGACATGTTGCCCTGTGAGGAGAGCTAGGTGCACAAGGTTTCGCACAAACTGACGAGGTAGTCCTCCAATACCCTGAACCAACGTTTGGTCCGCTGTGTAACGCAGTCCTAACAGGGCACAATCTTCAGGGGTGGAGTTGTTGGCAGTTGTTTATGGTGACCTTTTGTAGCAATTCATTACCTGACTGAACCATTTCCCACACTAACGTCAGTTCATACTTCCTTTGAAAACAGATAATACGCCTTAAATTTCATCTTAACGTATTCCCTTAATGTTTAAAACACGCCCGCTATGGTGCGGAACCACAACAAAGTGTTCTCAAGAGACCTGCCAGATTTATTTTAAATAGTCTGCAGTTCTTAAACACAGCGACAGCTATGAACTAAATATACTAATGTTAGAATATTGAGGGAGACCGTAAGGTGTTGTTACCATGACAACATTTGAGGTAGACACAGAGGAGGAAGAACACTTTCCACACCAACATTACTCGTTGTGTACAGTTGTATTTTATATTTATAATGTTGTGTTTCAACTTGGAAAACACACAGACTAGTTTGTGAAGCTGGAGTTCTTTGCCAATCGTGGAATATAACTGTGACTTGAGTTTACATTCCGCAATCTGTTCTAAATGCTTTTTTTCTGCCAGAATGAAACTGTTAGACTGCCACCTGCTGTTGATGTTGTCACTTGCCGCATGGGTCAAACGCTGCTACGGGGAGGGGGGCGGGGTTGTGTTGCGTTGGTGTTGGCTCAATAGCAACATTGCAGTATTAGGATTGTTAAAGCGGTTGTCTAACAGCTGCTGGCTTTTGGCAGGTCGTTCTTTCGGGTCGTGGTGTTAGGGGTAATCAGCGCCATCCAGCCATAATTAACAGCTGCTGTCTGTGTTGAACCGAGTCTCTAATTGCTTGACAAATAAAACACTGGTTACGCTGTTTGCCAATCTTTCCGGAATTTTGTACAGTCATAAATGTTTTGCCTTTAGCGATATCCAACTATTCCTGCTTTTGAATAAATAGTGGAATGTATGAGAAATGGTTACCGCTGGCTCGATAAAGAATTGTCTTCGAGTAATTCGGGAGAAAGTAGTACAATCTCTGGCTCCTTTCCTGTCAAAGATCGATTAGATCCATTGCTTTCGTTCGCCGCATGTTCTTTCACGTGATTGGCTGCTCTAAGTTCTTACCGCTACGGTTCGGATCGCTCCTGCGGTCACATACGACACTCTTCGTAGATTGCCCAGATCTCTCGTTCCGTCTTTCTCACAGATCCGCTCCCACTCACTTCCATTTTAAAATAGTTATCAGGTCTGCATGTGGTGCGTGCCTTTCCTTAACAAGCTAAACTATCTATCTGTCATGTAATTAATTAATCAGTCAAACCGGATGTGATGCTGAGCCGGAGGGAGCACATTTTACCATTGATTATAAGACAACCGGCAGATCGCTCAAAGCACCTAAACAAGAAATGGTTCTCCCCGTCTCATATGAAACCAAGAGACAAGTCAAATACAAATATAAATGTATAAACAGTAAATATGATTATATTATAGTCGAAAAAGTTGAGTTGTGTAAGTGTCTGAATAAAATCAAGTGAGCCGTTCTTTAACTGTGGGCCTCTGTTGCATAAAGCCAGCCCCTGATGGTGGAGTATTATAAAAAATAAATTAAATCCCAGCTAAATATACTGAACTTAAGTCGTACAGTTGAGGGGTAGCACTTTGTAAATAAGATGGAACTTCAGTGGCTTCCATTAGGCAGTAAGTATTCAAAACATATTCCATCTTAAATACAATTTCTCTCATCACTGCTGCAAGAACGCCAGCACAAAAAGTATGGAATGTCTGTTTATTTTAGTCATGTTGGATGTTATCGAGAGGTAACGGTCATTGGGGCAAAAATCCTATGTCAATATTTGATGTAATTGTCCCTGTTATTATCTTAAGTATTAACAGACCAGCAATGATGGTTAACCCCAAGTCTACACATAACCTACCCTAGAGGTGATGGGTATTATCACTCCAGAAATGATCGTTAACCCCAGGTCTACAGATAACCTACCCTCGAGGTAATGGATATTATGAGGTCAGAATGAACATTGCAAGAAAATAAACTCTTAGTCTCCTATATTTCAACACATTGGTCATTTTTAACGTCTCATTTATCTAGACCTCTTGGGAAACCTATAGGGATACTAAAAATCTTGGAAGTTTCCAACACATGTGTTCATACACTGTACGCTCATACATAGGGTGGCAGGTGCTCTGTGCCACAGATCTGATCTGAGCTCTGCTTCCACTGGAATAAACCTTCCCCACAGTGTTGTAATTGTTTTTTATTCCTTTCACCCCCACCTCCACTGGGGGGGGGGGGGGGGGGGGGGGGGGGGCGGGGGC
>JAOYSI010003757.1:6800-33596 GCA_025775065.1 Hiodon alosoides
AGGTTTCGGCTGGGGAGATAGTGGCTCGGGGTCAGCGTGTGTGTGTGTGTATGTGTGTGTGTGTGTGTGTGAGTTTGTGTGTGTATGTGTGTGTGTGTGTGTGAGTGTGTGTGTGTGTGAGAGAGAGAAGAGGGGAGGAATGGCAAGAGCATGCTTCGAGGCTGCGGTTGAATTTCTCGGCAGGAGATTCAGTGAGAAATATAAGGCTGGACAATACTTTGTTTCCACTTGACAACTGGGGACTCTCCCTGAATTTTCAATTCAAAGGAATCAAACCGTCCATCAGAAACTCTTCCATAGCTACCATTTTCTATGAATGATTTTCCGGGGGTTTCAGGGCCGTATCAAGGATGAGGTTTTTTCCTGTGAGATTGAATGCTTGCCAGGTTTTTTTGGTGCTGTTTAATAAAACCGTCGAGGTACATCTCTCCTGTGGAGGAACTGATCCGTCTTCTGTGTCAGTAGATTTTGCAGTGTTTGAGGTGATGCGCGCGGTTGTTTTCTACACGTTGCGATGCTAAAGGAATTGATTCCCTGCCTCAGCCTCTCTCGTTACTTTGCGTCTGAGTGTCTCTCACACCCGTGTCACACCCGTGTCTTTCCCCATCTCCGTCTCCATCTTTCATTCTCTCTCACCCCACCCTATGTCGTTTTATCATCTCACACTGACTTACTAGGCAACCAGGCAACCCTTTCAATTCATTCCATCCTGTTAGTCAGATTCCAGCCAGGAACTTCCTCACGCTCCACCCAAACAGATGGCGCCAATCACTGCCTCTCTTTTCCTCTCATGTGTCTCCAAGAGAAACCCCTCCCACAACCCCTGTATCCCCCCAGCCTCCCCCCCACCTTCACGCCGCCGGGCCAATCGACCCCTGCTGTCTTTGTGGATCACTAACTGCTTACACGCTCGGCGTAATCGGGTCCGCATGTGATTAATGTGACATTTAAACCAATTAGCACGGGCTTAGATCCTCGCGTCTTGCTCTATTTCGCGTTGTGCTTTTTTTTCATTTATTTTTTTTTACTTTACTTTGAATTTAAGCGGTAAATGTGTATGTTTGGGGGGAATTAAAAATGAGCGGACGGGGCCCACCGGAGAGGGAGCTTGTACTGGATGGTTCGATCACAGGACTGCGCGTGCGTTGTTTGCAACACTGGAAGGGGCATGTTTGCCACTGACTCATGAAATATGGATGCCATTTGCACACCGAATGCTTTTAGAGGTTCTGAGTGAACACGGGACAGCCGGGGCACAAGCAGAGGGAGGCGTTATGGATTTCTCTCGCAGGAGCCCATGCTAAACAGCATCTCATCTCATTGAGGGGATTGGGGGCGGTGGGGAGGGTTTGACACGTCGTCAGTGTCACTGTGTCCGACAGGCAGCACTTCCTTAGACTAACGTGCAGCCCGAATCACCATACCTAACTGAGAGGCTCCACCACACAAGAGAGAGCGTGCAGAAAGCCACCAGCCTGTCTCACGTTGTGTTGATCTCACATGAATAACACGAATAACTCAACTCCGATCACCATAAGGAATGAGGTCTTCATTCAGGAGGAATTACTGATTTTTCCATGCAGATGATTTGAACTTTAATTGCAATTGTCTTGAAAAAACCTTGCAAATGTGGATCTGCCCTGTAAGATTGGCACGCCATTGATCAATCAGGGCTAATGAGATGAGAATCCCAAATTACCAAGGTAAGGTAAAGTGAAATAAAGTCCTGGGAGCTGAATGGATGTGATACTGGGCTTCTTCCATCTCTTTAATGACCAATGACAGGAATTAACACTGTTTGAAAAGGAGATAATGAATACACTGACATAGGGCAGAGTGAGAGGTGCAAGCACAGCAAGTTTTTTCTAAAAGTGCTGATGACACCTTCGAACACATTCTCGCTGTGACAGTCCCCACCACACAGTTACAGAGACAGACACACCTACACACACAGTCTCACCGTTTTGTGCCTTCCAGTCTACCTCTTATAGTATCCGTAAGGTTATGTGGTGAGGAGTATTTGTACACACCTGAATCTTAAACTGCAGTTAAGATTCAAATGAAAAGGCTGTATTTTGACATTGGAGGGTTTGCGTAATGCTAACCTCTACATTGTTAATGTGAGCTGCCAAGTAATCAAGTGCATTTAACTAAAGCAAGAGACACACTCCCCGGGATGATGTGTCTGTTATAAATATTCCCTTTAAAAACTACGATTCCTGTGATGCCCATACACCTCTCACTTGCATGTTCTCGATAGAAGCAAGCCTTCACTTCAAGAATACACCCCTCAGGAGCTAAGCTGTTTGACAGTACCCCCAACCCCCTGTTCTTCCACTGACAAAGGGAACAAATATCCGCTTGTGTCGGACAGCTGACCACGCCTTGTTTCCCTGTTCCCAGTTGCTCGTTCTCCACCATGGCTTTCCTTCACTGTGACTGAGGGGGCAGAGACTGTGATTTGCCTTGGGCCAGTTTTGGGGAGGGAGGAGAAGAGGGTCTTGTGAACAGGGGCTATCTGAATACCTGAATAATGCGACTGGTGCCGTGACCCGGGTGCCAGAGCATTGTCACTGTGCAGGGCTTTATTCTCGACTAAGCAATTTCACAATTTAAAGCTGCAGAGAATTATTAAGAGAGGTATGTCATTCAGACAGATACGCACGTGCATGGTTCCAACAAGGCCGGCATGGTGACTCTGTAGGGGAAATTCTCCCCTCAGGGGTCACGGGTTCGTGGGAGCCTTAGGTGGGAATCTTTAATTAAGATTTCCGACTCGTCCTCGTAGCCTCCATCCTGTGAAAGTTCTCGTCCATTAACGCTGATGATCACAGCAGGTGAGATTTGCACATTTGTCATTCGTTAACGAGCAGAGGCCTATTCCACACTGCAACCTTTTCCTTTCCATCCTCTTGTCCAATTAGCACTTCCCATTTCCCTTTCCCTCTATTTGTCCTTCTTTCTACTTCTTACTTCTCAATTTTAAGCGTAACGATGGCAACCCTCTGACCAGGTAACTGCCACTCTTCAATATCTGTTTGCACTGCATCTGTCATACTTAATCTCTAATTAGGCACAAAAAATATCATCCTGCGTGAAAATATTTTGTATTTCAATGTACTTTCTGAAGTATTTTCAGCATACATACTCTCACATTTGATTTGAGGGAAAGCATACCTTCCTCACAAATGATGATCAAATACACTGTCTTTTTCATCACCTTTGGTGTTGCTTGAAAGGGACTGGATATATGCATCCAGGAGCCACTCCCTCAAGCCCTGGGGACATACTATGGCTGCCCTGCTGACAGAACGTTATTTGTGTGTGGTTTGGGTGATTGGACCACACTCAGGTGTTTGTAATTAGGCCCTGTAAAAGAGTGCCAGCAGAGCTGGCCAGGAGAGAAGGATTTATCCAGGAAAAAGTCTTGATGGATTTTCTTTTTGGTTGTGCTGCATTATGTAAAACAGTTTGAAAAGCTGGTTAATTTTGACAGTTTTTCCTAAAAAAAGGTATTTTATTTGAGTTTCGTTTCTGTTGAATTTGCTGGTTTTGTTGAAAACAATCCCTTCGTGTCCCTGTCCCTGGCTGCTCCCAGACCAGACACGCCTCGGCGTGCCACAGGGACGCTCTCAAACAGCCATCGCAACCAAACAGCAGGTGTAAAAGTCCAATTTGAACGACCTATCTGAAACTTTAATGAATCCGTGTTTCAACAAGAAGGTTTTTTTTGGTATGACGTGGATAAATATTTTTTTATGCCCAGTTGGAAATTCTAGGCATTCAGATGGCTGGGTTGTGGGGTTATAAAGGACACCCCAATCCCCAAAAGTAAAATAAAACGATGAATATGAAATACACCAATAGGCAGCCCAAATCCCATGTGATTTTGGGATATGTGTTTGAGGTCTATTGAGCATTGTTGTAGAGACAAGTGGGTGTTCTGTGAATCTACTTTTGAGGGGTAGGGCAGCCTTTGGTCCGTCGGCGTCAAATTTAAGTTGAATAACCAATAAACCTTTACCCTCAACCCACACTAAACACTACATGAGCTGAAATTTCCATCTCTTTCCTCGGCTATAATGGAACTGTCAAAGTATTAAAAACAAAGCACGGAGCAACTCTTTCACTGAAGCAAAAATACCACAGGGAATATTTTCCTTTTTCTTTCTTTCTTCAAAAAGAAAATGTACACCTTACATCAGTCCAGAATTACATGGCATCGCACTGCAATTAGTGAGCAAGCCAGAGAACCAGTCACAGGGGTGAGATCTATCTCACTGAATCATGGGTTAAAAATTTTGTTCACTCCTGCAACCCCCGTGCTCCACTCATCTCAATGAAATTATGGGTGCTGGGGTCTGACACCTTGCCAGAGAGCCCATTCACTGCTCATTCACATGTTATCTATGCAGTCCGTTACATTGCCTGAGGAGGTTTCCACGAAAAAAACCTTCAGGCGAACATTTAGTCATCAGTTCAAGCTAAAATAAAATTTGAAAAAACACTGACTGAAATCAAACACAGAGATACATAGATAGTATAAATATCTACTTAAATAGCTACTTTTTTTTTTGTTGTTGTTGTTGTTGTTGAAGTGCGTATGTAAGTGATTAGTGATTAGTTGCATTACTTCACATGAAGTAGAAAGGCCATTGTTAGGCTGAAAGAGTCGGAAAATTGCAATCATGTAAACCCCGGAAGACCCTGAGGAATCACTTTTTATACTGTTTAAATTAAACAACTCAAAAATATTTAATCAAGTAATCCATTTGAAAGCTTTTTAATCTGCAATTAGCCACACAAACATATGCAAATATGCAAATCTGTCGGCAACAGGCTCGCGCTCTTCCTTGGCGCGTGACGGATGTTCCGGGGAGTGCATTCGGCACAACCGGGGACAGATGGATCCGGGTGAGGGGCCAGGCTGCATGGTTTAAGATAAATAAACTCCTCTTTCAGCAGTAATTAACAATTAATTAGAAGCAACGGCTTCACCAGGTGAGAATGGCAGTAGGGGGGATTTGTCAAGAACCGAACAAAAGAAGTAGCCTAACGTAATTTAGCCGAGGCTTTTCTTTATTTTCCCTCTGTTGTTTTGTCATCTTTCAAAATTTGAAGGGTAACTAACCGTTTGTGTTACAGTGCAACAGTTTAGACAGAACTTTGAGGAGGCCTGCGCCACTTGAATGGACTCTCCTGACTTCATGGTAAGACAGAACAAAACAGATGGGCTTGAGTGACTGCTGTAATGTGATGTCCATCGCATGTGACCCCATCTCTATGTTCTTCTCCAATCATTTTGGCCCCGAAACGTAATACCTATCTTTACACAATTGGCCTCTGCTGCTAGTGGACATCGACAAGGTCACAAAGCATTTGCAAACATTCAATGGTGCGAAAATATATGGACACAGAGATTATATTGGAAGAATGGTTGCAGGTATTTATGACGGATAACGCAAGCTTCAAATACTAAAAAATGATTCTGACGACTCTAAATGGATTGCTAAAAGAAAATCCATCCTCGTTACTTGACAAGCATGCCAAGACCCTGGATAACATCCTTCATAATGTTCCTGGGAGTAAGTGAGGAAATATGGGGAATTACATGACTCGCGGGGGGGTGGGAGGAGACAAGTCCTGATTGGCTGGTTTACATGCCAGGGTACCTCAGACACTTCTCAGTCATAAATTTGATATCTGATGTGGTAAACACAGGTTAACCGGCACAAACTTGTCTGAGACCAAATTCGCCATTTTAGTTTGAAATCATATGAATTTGCATTCAAATCAAATGGGTAAAACGCTTGGCAAATTAGCCATTTCATTCCTGATAAAAAAAAAAACACCCCAGGGCTACGTTTCATTTAACAAGAGAAAAACATAATAAATTGGCACTATGTTATTTCTCCATTTGCTCGCTTGTGACTCTAAAACAACGGGAGGTAATTTGGTGGCAAAGAAAGTAAGCTTTGTGAATTTATTTTTTTCCAATTTCATTTTGTTTCTCTCTCTGTGCCTAATCATCTAAGAACTCGTGGCGCGGAGCAATAAAACTTTCAAAAGAAGCCATCGACAAATTGGAGCAAATTTTGTTTTCGCTTCCAATTCCCCCCCAACTGTTGTATTCTAGCTGTGACTGGAGTTGTCAGGCAGGAGACAAGCATCATGACTCCAGGGGGAACCGGGGCTGTGGAACAGAACTGACAAGTCCTTGCGATGACCCAGGAGGGCCCGCAGATCCTTGAGCATTGCTCTGGTGATGCTGGGGGTTCAGTCTCTGCTGGTTGACAAGTGTAACACGGAGAGTGGCTCACGGGCCCCTGATTCGGAATGAGGCGGAGCAAGGGGTGTGTTGAGCAGCAGACGCCGCGCTACCTCCTCCTTTGCCCTGGATACCACAGAAACTTTGCATCACTCCTCGAGACAATGTTCTGTCAAGTCTCTCAGCGGCTGCTCTCCTTGAGCGGTTCGGAGCGGCACGCTGTCGACTCCAAATGACAGCGGGCAGACTTCCTGTCACGCAAAGGTGGGCCGCTTCCATTGAAGCATCCTGTGAGTTATTTCGATTTTTTTTTTTGCTTGGGAAATACAGCTGTTAAAAACATGTGTGTTGTTTCCACCGGGGAAAGTAGTTAGAAAATGAAGATACAGCGGTTTTATTGTCCAAACGCAAAGGGAGAGGAGTGCGGACGGGTAGAGTGAAGATTCAGGTTCAGCCCAGCCATGCTCAGGCAAGCAAGGCGCTGTCTGCATTGTTTCGGGGGGTGGGTGTTTGGACTGGAAATAATGACAGCCCCCAGTATGTGTGAGACAGGATTATATACAGGGCAACGGGAAGCGATGCCTACCCACATGTTGTCAGGCTTAGGTTTTGAGACGGCTTTGCGTCTTTGCTGGTGATGTGATTTTTCTCCAGTCCAGGCTTCTCTGTGAGCACCTGCAGAAGTTTTTGGTGCAGCACAGGAATTGACTGTACAGCGAGGAGCCAGGCTTTGGGCATGCAGTCTTTATAGAAGAGCTAGGCGCTGCAGAGACGCTTTGCATAGAGACGTCCTCTCTAGTTGGAGTTAGTAGATCCTCCATCACTGTGTTGTTGATGGAAAAGGGGTACCTGCATGGTTGCAGCAGCAGCAGCAGCAGCAGCAGAGTGTTGAGCGAGATGGCTGTGGAGTACAGAGATGTGCACTCCCGTTGCTGGGACACTTCCGTCCTACTGACATGGGTACACACAGAGGAAGAAAGCAGACCCTCTATACATGCGCCCGTCGGGAACCCCTCACTGCACGCTACCCGGCCAGTGCTTAATGAGAGCCCAGGGATTCCCAGGCGGCCTTGGGATGTGGCCAGTTAGGGACGCAGATGGAGAAAAAGAACGACTGAGTTGGATAGAGAGAGAGAGAGGGAGGGAGGGAGGGAGGGAGGGAACGTGAGCGAGGCAGACAGAGGGAGGGAGTCAGGCAGAGGGAACTGGAATACGCAATAGCCTGGGTATGAAAAATTCATGTCCTTCGGATTGTGATGTTTCTCCGGCTTCAAAACATGGAAGGATAGAAAAATATGTTAGGATTTGTAAATAGCAGAGTTGACTAAAGCAACTGTGCAGTGCACATTTTATGGAAACGTGGGCAGGCTGGGTGGATCCAAGAAGCACTTTGCTTTCATTTCATCACTTCCAGGATGTTTGCGTCTTAGACGGGGCCTTTGTTTGGAACCGAAGGTCACAAAACGCGGAGCATCGAGGCAAAATTTCAGAAGCTGTTGGTGAATGAGAACAGAGCAAAGTTCAGGTTAAGGGGAGAAAACAACGTTACTAAACGTGTAAATTAAATTTGACAGGTAGGGGGTAAACTTGGGTGGAGGTGGATTTGTGGGTGGTGAAGGATGGGGTATTTGTCAGTTTAGGGAGAAATGCCACTGAGGATGTGGACTGGAGATCTTCCCTGGGCCAAACTCAAGGTCCCAAATGAAGGGTTCATCTCTGGGATGTTTCATAGTCAATTTAGCAAAATAATCTGCACTCTAAAACATTCATGCCTTCTGGGCAGCTGAGCTGTACTTCACAGTGGACTCCTCTTCTTAAAAGCACAACTTCTCGATGTCTTGTCAATGTCGGGACAAACGTCGTACTAGCCCTGAGGATTGTGCGTGGGTGTGCGTTTGTGCCGTGAGCTAATTCTGTTGGAGGACGTTTCCAGGCCTCACAATGACACTGAATGGTATTTTTATCGCCCTGTCATACTGAGTTCAATGAATCCTGACAGAAGCAGGAAGCCAGAGTGAAGACAGTGGACTCTGGAGAAGTGAGGCATGCAAGGATGAGCTTGATTTTTGGTGACTTCAAATTTCATCTCAGGACTTGCAGTTGTGCCTTGAGACCCGTCTAATTTGAACTTATACCTCACTTTTAACCTTGATGAAGTGGATCTCAACGATTGGAGGAAAACCTGAATGAAATCACAACTTAGGTAACTTCGGAATAGATCATCTTTAATTTCATGCCTTTATTAATATATTTTCATTGGCATGTATGGCAAATCGAAAGATATCTGTGAAACATTGGCATTATATGTTCCCTCTAAGTGTGTTTGTTGTGCATGCAAATCCTTATACATTTTTAAAGATGAAAGCTGAAAGTTGCTGCTTTCTCTCAGGCCAGCGTTATACTCAAAGCTATAAAATGCATAATTTGTGTAGTTTAAGTAGTGTACATTATAAATGCTTAAAATATATAACTGAAACTTATATAATCTAGCAAGCAGAGGGGACAGAACGGGGGATAATTTTGTTTGTGTTTCTCCTGAAGGCCTTTTCTTTCCAATTTGTTATTTTGTCTATTATTTTTGGTTGCTATTTTTGAAGAGAAAAGGTTTCCATCTATTGGAAATTGGATGTGGAATGCTTTAGATGTTGTGAAGACAAGAGGCGATTGTTGTGTAGCTCTGAGTGTCTAGTTTTCTATTGTGTAGTTTGTTTGTTGCTGAAAAAACCGGTTGCAAAATTTGCAGAAGATGAAAAGATTTCTGAATTGTTTCTTTGTTTCACTCTAACCGCTCACATTTGGCACATCGAAATTTCGTGTTTATGTCCAATGACAGCCATTATCTGCTTTGACTTGCAAAACGTTTTTAGTGTTTATGTTTGCTTGCAGGTTCCCCAATACATTATGCCTCATCTGCTCATGAGACTGTGTAACTATGGGAGTGGAATTGGGTGGCTTTGCATCAGTAGTTTTTTGGGGTTTTTTTCCGTACCGTGCAGAGGGAATCATCTGGCTTGGAAAACATAAAATGGACAGAATCATAAATGCACCCCTGCTGACAAATCTGCATACTCAGAGTCCACTGCACGTGCCTGCACTGGACTGGCTTAAGAATAACAGCGTTAATGTCCTTGAGTGGTCCTGACTTCTATTGAGAATCTATGGCCAGACTTAGAAATTGCTGTCCGTCAGCGATTCCCCACCTCAATAGCCCTAAGACTTCTTGAGCCAGAGGGCCCTGTGAGATCATACTTCCTGCTCATTAAGTTCAGGAAAGTCGAAACATAAGCTGCCTTGGGTAAAGGAGCCTGCTTAGAAAGTAAATACTGCAATCGACTCAGAAGTAACGTCACTTAGTCTCGACACACTTGCACGCAGACGGATCGTTGCCAGGAAGGCAGAACGCTGGGCTAACACGACTGTACCGTGTTGGGAATTCTGTCGCATGCATGGCTCTCCTTTTATTAAAACTATTCCACTGGTGTACGGCTCGGCCTCCAGGAGACCAACAAACAGCAGCATTGTTCGACCTACACCCTTCATGGAACAGAAGCTCCTGGCAGTGCACCTCCTTAACTAAAACCTCTGCGACGGCTCATTAACAGAAAGGAACCATTAGCACGGGAGGCCGCTGTCATTTGAGGCAGACCGGTGACCTCGCTGACGGATCTCTCCCTGTTTACGCTGCACGGTCCACTCTGGCTCCTGAGCGGAGAGCCCAGAGGAAGAGGCTCTCATTAAAAATGTATCTTCAGTCCTTGTGCCAACACAGTGGCTGGCTTCGCGGCCCTCGGGACTCAAACCGCAAACCTGGCGCAAACGCCCGGGACTTTGTTCCTGCCCCTTGGTTCGAAACATGCGCTGAGCCGTTACCTGTACTCTGGTAAAGTCGGAGTTAACACAAATCGTTGGTGGCACCTTGGCCCGAGTGTA
This sequence comes from Hiodon alosoides, assembly GCA_025775065.1. Lineage (NCBI taxonomy): Eukaryota > Metazoa > Chordata > Actinopteri > Hiodontiformes > Hiodontidae > Hiodon > Hiodon alosoides. The sequence goes on from JAOYSI010003757.1 coordinate 16,999, forward strand.
ACAAGGGAGGCCCCCGGGGGCCAGCTGCTCCTGACTCAAGGTGACCTCCCGCCTAAAGGAGCCCCGGCCATCGTAACGCATCAGGCCCCACAGAGAACATTGGGTTGTCTGGGTTCGAGAGTGTCACACGACCCGGGCAGAGGCAGCCTCTCGGCTACACCACACTCTCTGCTGCCCATGTCAGGGGATACCTCCGCTGCCCTTTGTGGGACACTGATTTAAATAGGAAATATAAACACACAGGTAGGTACTGTTGACATCGGCTTTATAAAAAAGAAAAAAAAGGAGAAAAAGAAAAAAAAAACTCACTTCCCAGCATTCTGATTTGAACCCAAATCCTCACGGCCAAAAGTCCTTTGCTCTCGTATTTCACACTTAGTTTAATCCTCTACTTCCATTTAAATATCTAAAGAGCCTTTTCTCATCACAGTAATAATGAGCAGGAGTAGCTATTTGGATAGCAGATGCACAGGTCAACAGGTCTCTCAGAAGTACATTTGAATCGACAGTGGATACAATTTTCTATCATTACACACTGTTCTCAGTTAATTGCATGGGATCATGGGAAATTACTCAGAACCCAAAGCCTCTGGGTGACTGAAGGGGTTAAGCAAAAAGTACTTAAAACAAAGCTGCTTTTGTTTTTAAGGGGACTGCTATATTTGATAACGCAGCAAATCTCTGCAGCACAATGTTCCAAGCCTACTGTTTCGGCTTGCCTGTTAAAAAAGGGGTTTGGTTGGTTAGCCAAAGGTCGTTTCAGTGCACAGGAGAAAAATAAGCGCACCGTTTTCGGTGGGAGTGAATAATGGGAGTTTTGAAAGTTGGAATAAGATCCTGCCAACTGCCATCATCCATGTCATCCAGTCATAGACAAATAAATATAAAAACTCACTATTTCCGAGGCACGGAAGCGCACAACAGATGACGGCTACAGTTGGGTTCTGCCCGCTGTCACCCTTGGAGTTCGCTTCCGATCAGAACCCGCTCGTAAAGGACGTGTCCTTGGCCCCCGCCGCAATGTGAAATGACAAAAGCCGGCCTGAGGTTTCGCGGTTTTCCCACCCAGAGCTGAACCGACGGAGGCAGCAGTGGTGCGGCTCCGTTTTGAGATACCGCCGTTTCCTCTCGGAGCTGCCTCAGACAGACAAACGAATTCAAGGGCTTTGCAGCATCATCAGGGGCTCGCCAGCGTGCCGCTGCGGAGTACCGTTTAGGAGGCACGCTGCAGACCGTGTGGGGTTGTGCGGAGATCGTCAATGCTTTCCCCATGATTGGCGTGACGCCGCGGGGAGAATCTTAGGAGACTGCAGAAGCACTCTATTTATTTAAGCACTAGATTACCATGCTGGGATGATTGTGAAGCTGCTCCCAAATTCGAGGTTGCAGTAACTAATGAAGCTGGCTATTCAATTTGATCACTCTCTGATTTTCCCACATGCAAACATTTGTAAACCCACTGTGTGTTGAACATAACAGACGAAATTTTTTTAAACAGTTTCAACTGAAAAAAATGGCACATTAATTCACTTCAACAGATAGGTCGATGATGATTATTTCACCGAAAAACCTGGATGTAACCTTGCATTGAATTCAAATATCTCCCCAGAAATGGAAACTTTTTTTATAAAACAGTGAATGAATAACAGCGTGACCTGGATTTGTATTTAGTGTTTTTTACACTAAACTCACAGTGCCCAAGTGACCTAAATTATTTCGCACATTTCACACACTGCACTTTGGGGCGTAATTGAAGACCGCGCACAGTCAATTTGGCCGTCAGCTCAATAGTCATCTCTTTTAGTTTGGAGGCTGGCCAGAGGCTGATCGTCTCACATGAAAGGCCAGAGTGGCGGAGAGATTTCAGGGGACGTGGGGCACGATGGGCGTGTCTTCCCAAACATCCTCCTGCCCTCAGTTTTTGTTTTTGTTTTTTTGGGTTCAGGCTAAAGACAACTGACAGGCAGAAGGCTGGACTGCTTGCTACTTCACCACTCTGTCTCCCCCTCCAGATCCCAAGGAGCACCCGCGACCGACTGTGGACTGGCAGACCCTTTCTGAGTAGAAAACAAGACCTTTGAACTACAAAAATGGACTACGTTTTCCAGATGGCAAGGCAGTGAGTAATATCGGCAGCTTCTCCTGGCAGTAAACTGTTAACCCAAAAAATGCAGCAAAATCCATGCAGTTTAGAAGGTGTAAATTTCTACTGTGTCCTCTCTTTAATATGACACCTTTAGTTCTTGCGCTGGTTTCAATCCATGTCAAGTCAAGCCAAGCCACTCAGGCGAACTCACAGCCTTTCTTTCCTTTCTTACAAATTTAAACTTCTTGCTCGCGCAAAATGCTTTCCCGCTACCCTTTTCTTGTTACCACGACGCTGTCATCGTTACCGACGTGATAATGACTGTTTTTCATTCCCCCTCGTCTCGTTTATTCGGTGCGGGCGGGCAAATTTTTAATCTTAGCAGTGCGTAGCCGACGCCTGATAATAATGTAGCTCGCGTTTGCGTTTTGCGTTTTGTGTTTTGCGTTTTGCGTTTTGCGTTTTGCGTTTTGCGTTTTGTCCTTTCGTTGTCAGACGTGTACGCAACGTCCCAGCCCACACGGCTCCAGCTTTCCACACAGGAATGCCTTTGTCATGGTGTAGAAACGCTTTTCTCCCTACACACTGTGGTAAAAAAGCATCTCTAAGTGTGTAAAATGTCATCCTTACGCTGGACTTTTATCGGACGGTTGGGTGCCGTGAGGAGTTCAGCGAGGGTGTCGAATAAAGTCGGCTCGCATTCCTCGAGTTTCGGAGGGAAAGGAAAGGTGTTGACGCCGAGGCGTTTTAAAAACCTGCACTACAACTCGCAGGCTAGGCCTTCAGAGGCAAGGAAAGCGAGCTCCCTTGGCGAAATCCCTTTCATCAGGGAAGACTGATCGCCCCGCACTCCCCGGCCTTTTCAGGGAATGTCATTGGTCCCCATCTCATAGACTGTCACGCTGTTACACATCACACCCTCTTTACAGCAGTGAGCTCCTGCCACCCCCCAAAAATAAACAAACAAATAAATAAATAAACAAAGCTCCCTGCCATTTCACAGTTTGCGAAGAGTGACAGTAATTTACAGAGTTACTTTGCCGGTCCCGACTCAAGCCCTGCACAGTATCAGCAGGTAGTGCTGTCCGTCTGCACACAACCGAGAGCTAACCTCGGACCAGGGACTCACGGCTTCAGCCACTGGCTTTTTATTGGAACCCTGATCGTGGGGGCAGCAGACAGTGCAGCCATTGTCAGGAGGTTGAGAGAGCGTGATTGGTAAACCGAGACAGGGTAAATAACGGCAAACGGATCACGTTGCGATGATGTGCCCTTGCGAGTCAAACGCGTGCGGCCATTTTCTGACCGGTTGCATCTGTAAGCCTGGGGACCCAGTCTCGGTCCAGACACTAACGGCTGCCCGCCGTGCTGTTACCACGCTGTTTGGCCTGGAAACCACCCTCTTGGGGTCACAACCCTGCCGGCCAGATCGGTGGAAGTGAATTACTCATGGCCGCTCTGGAGCAGTGACAGCATCCTGGCCCTCTGTCATTCCAAACCAATCCATTACAGTAACGTCACACCCTGGAGCAAGTCTGTTGTTACGGTCTCCTGTGTCCGAGCCCTCAGCCGTTGGGTGGAGCAAGATTTAAGTGTCGCGTGACATTCCTCCTCTTAAGCTGACATGCAGAATTCTCTGGGCCTTAAAATGCAGTAAATGTGCCTGTAGAAGGAACAAAGCAGGGGCACGCGTTTGACATGACCCACCTGAGGGAAGCACAGAAAAGCTGTTCAAATAAGACTTTTCTGACAGCTCTCTACCCCTCAGCACAAACAAGCTCTTTTCTGTGATGTTCATTTTCATCAGAAGCTGACTTTAAGGTTTTGTTCGATAGCCTTCACGCTTGGAATAACTGTCTGACCACGTCATTTTCCCATCTGGGGCCTTCCTCTTAAACAGCTTCCAAGCTTCCAGTAACGACTCCCTCACCCATCAACACAGAATGAGCTGCCGGGCAAAGAAAGGGGGAGAAGATGAAATAACAATGCTACCTGAGTTTACGCTCGGGGCTAATTTGAGCCGTAATGGAAGTCTGTCTGCTTAACTGCTATGGCTGCCTTCCGCCCTCTCAAATGATCCTGATCTAATTCACTTACATTCAAGTCTGCCTACTCGAGTAGATGGGAGGAGTGGATCACTTAGAATTGATATATACCGTATATATATATATATATATATATATATATATATATACATACACACTACAGACCACTCCCACAGAAGTGTTTCACCATGGGATAAAGGTAATCACTCGGAATAACCATGTAATTTTTTTTTCTGGTGACCCTTCCTTCTAAGGGGACAAGTGCAACCAATCCATGCCAGGAAAATTCCCCCCACAGCATAACAGAGCCTTCGGACCCCCTTGCTGTAGGTTTTTCCTTTAACTTGTCACCCTTCTGTAAATACACACACATACACCCAGTTCCTTGCAAAAATATTCACCCTCCTTCTAGCAATGCCCCACTTTGTTTAATGAACATGGAATGAACACCATTTTAAACATTTAAAATGTTTTCGAAAAACAACCACCATATAACAACCGGAAAAAACTTACAGTTATAACCTGAGATTTCAAGCATCGGAGCCCGCTAAGGGGAAATGTTGGTGATGTAATCACCGCTGTGGGCGTCATTGGCTTGGGTGCGAAGGCATCAATAGTGCTTAACCTTACTTAGATTTTGATCTTGTTGATCTTGAGTTGCTGTCTTCAACCATTTGCCTGGTACACCCCCTGGCACTCCGAATGCTGTGGTCTGATTTTGGCTTTTTTGAGGGGGGTTGTGTCTGCGTTGATCATGCGTGGGAGGGAGAGGCAGAAATGGATCCTCTGAGTCAGGTGAGGGCTTATGATGAGCCCAAACAACATGGAAAAGACTGGGCCAGAGAACTTATTTGGGCTGTTGGGGGGGGGATTAGAAAAGCCTTATTTGAACAGCTCAGCTCAACAACTTTGAATTCCTTTGTAAGAGCTTGAGTTGTGGTTAAAATGGCTAAAAACTTGGACTGCCCGTTTGAATGGTCTTTACAGGGCTCTAAACGACAGCCGTCTGGCTCAAGTGTGCTCGTGGTTAGGTAATGTTCCTTTTGGTTGGAGCACACAGCATCATAGCAGTACAAAATCTGCTTGATTTTGGGATTGGAAAAGATGTCTCTGTGATAAGACACGGGTCTGGGTTATGGGCGGTCCAGTTCCCACGACAACGAAGTGGAAGGCTGGAGTGGCCATCTCCAGCGATCTTCCTGAAGGTTACCTCAAGGTTAATGGAATTTTGTGCATAATTTATTTCACTTTCTCAGATATAGGATTTTCTTTGCGAATATAACCGGCCTGTGATTTTAAAAAAGATGTAAAATGTCTCTTGCACATTTAAAATGTCCGCGTTTGAAAATTGAAATAAATTAAATTCCTGGTTAAAATTCTGTGCTGGTTGAGTGGCCAGCAGCTGCTCGATGTGTCTTAGCTGCCTTCAGTTTGACATCTGTCTCATTTGAGTGTGTACCTGTCTAAAGTGTGCGTGGATGTGAGTGGCTATACCTGTGCAGTCCAGGTGTGCTTGGTCAGTGACAAGTGCATATGTCTGTGCGCGTGTCTCTGTAAGTGTGGCATGCAAGTGCATTTGTAAGTAAAAAGTGCTTGGGTCTGTGTTGAGAGTGAGTTTGTGTTAGTGTTTATCAGTGCAGAGTCTGTCTGTGTGTGTGTGTGTGTGTGTGTGTGTGTGTGTGTGCTTGTGTTTGAAGGCTCAGAGTGTGCATTCAAATATGATTATAATTGCATCATGTGACTGTGTTCATGCAGTTTATTTATCTGCTTCACCCCCCTTCTCATTTAGCCTGTGGCAGATATATGGAAATCTTTATGGGAGAAATGAAATAAACTCATAAAATGCCTGTGTGCATTTTAAAGGCCGAAGTCCACAACATTAAAGGGCTCGTCTGTAACAGAAGAGCGAAGGGATGATAGGCAGGCTCCTTACCTGAGAATGAAGCCATTTGAGGGGAGATCGTGGCGTGCTGAACACAGCGGTGGGGGATGAAATAGAGGCGCGTGACAGGCCTATTTAAAATCCCAAGGAAGGGCTCAAAGAAACGGGGCGATGGGTATCGATTGTGTCCCGAGATTATGTCTGCGGCAGAAATGCTTATCAGTAACAAGCAAGAGGATCTGACAAAATTACCTCTCTGCTGCAACCCCTTTCATCAAACTGCTTTGAGTACGCTTTCTAAATAAAAGGGCACTGATGGAAATGAGGCACATTTTGCAAGCAGGTTTATATAAATAATGAGTTGGGGTAAGCCTTAGCAATGGTCTGGGTATAGGCGGAAGTCATTCATGGTAAAAAATCACAGGCCATGAGCATACGTCGGACAATACTGGCAGCGCACGCTTTCATGCAGGTTACCCCGGCCGTGTAGATTTGTCTGAGCCCCCGAGTATGTAATGTGCTCTGAAAGCATTGTGCCCTTCTAAAATATTGAACTCAAATTTCGCACCTTGATTAAACCCATTCACAATTCCTAGTGACTCAATCTCGGCCTATGCGGGGGGAAAAAAAGGCTTCTCCAGACAACCTCCCCCCTCCCCACATACAGTCTGTGTAACCACGGCTTTACTGGATTGTGACGTTTAAAGGTCAATGAATGCAGCAAGTGATCAGGCTGGTGCAGAGCGGGGGTGGCGTTCACCCGCCGGAAAAGCTCGCTCCTTGCAGCACAGACACGGTCAATACTACTCCCGACAATCTGATACTATTGTAAAATTAGCTATTTTATGTAACCATATTACCTAAAATGCTAACAACTAAAACATCTCAAGTCAACGTAGTATATCGCTGGAATGCTGTAATTTGGAGAACACCTTGAACCCTGCTCTTAACAACCTATTTTAGAAATTACAGTTGGGCGTTTAAAGATGCGTTTCCGAGATTCCCATTGGCTAAAATGTGCCACGTGACGCATTCAGGTTTCCGCATTCAGGAGTACTGTTCGTTGGCTATTAATTCATTTTGACAGAAAGATTTTTTTTTTTTTACAGAAAGTTTTAAAGGAAAGAATATGGGAACCTTGTGGAAAATATGGAAAACAGTATCTTGTAGGAGACTTAGCCAGCTTACTGTTGCATGTTAATATATAAACCTGGATGTTAAAACCAGCTGTGAGACGTCAGCTTCAATACATTATGAAGTGAAATTGCAGGCAGCTGCCGGCACTTGTAAACAGAAAATACAGCTTTAATTTGAACTTGGCTGTTATAAAAGGTTTTTTGTTTTGTTTTTTAATGCAATTTTGTGATATAGAAAGTTATATCCCAAAATTAAACAAACAACTCAGTTTTTGAGATGTACTGTAGGAAAATTAGCATGAACTGACTTGGTTATGGAGATTGGCCTACAGCATTGACATGCCTAGAAAATATTAAAAGCAAAATCTTCACAGAAGGCCCTTTTGAACTAAAAACAGTGCTTCCAACCATTTTTGCTTAATCAAATTTCTCTGTTTGATCCTCTCTAACTTCACGATCTTGAAACAAAAAAGTTGGGTTTCAAAACCAACACCATGCTGCCTTCCAAACCAACCTCAGAGTCGGACCAGTCTAGTTCATACATATATATATATATATATATATATATATATATATATATATAGATATATTGACTCACATATAGACTTAAATGACAAGGGAGGCTTTTGTTATTAAAAACATTATTCATAATACCGTTATTGTCTGATCAGTATGGATACATTTTAGTCATAATGCAGTTATTGGCTGATTTCTATTGAGAGTTGTACAGGCCAAATTTTTATAACATTAGATACTCTATATTCTTTCAAGGCATAATGACAGCCGTAAGGGCATGCGGTAAATTTATGCATTTTTAATGATACAAAGAAAGTTTAGATTAAATGTTGGAGCATCCCAGGCTTATCCCCCGAGCAGCCGCTACTCAGATACATATAAATACAAATATATCAAATGGAGCAGAAAAAGTCATTTCAAATGAGCAATTTACGGGTAATGCACCTCGGTCTTCTCACGGTGCAGATTTCGGTTCGGCTGGCTGGAGGATTATTGAAACAATAATCACTCAGCTTTGCGTTTGTAAAGAACACATCTTTTGGGCACCCCTGGGGGGACGGACCGTCTGATGGGCTCACACCTTTGCCACCCTTGCCTTTCGTCCTGAACTCCGGTGTGCACTCTGGGACCGCCACTCTGCCGTGGAGCTGTTTTTGGGAGCTGAGGGGATTAGGTGGCGTTGGAGCATACCCAACAAAATGCCAAGCCAAATATCTCGAAACTCAGCTTAGACAACATTCCCTCAACTCTGCTGTGTTCTAAATGTTTTCTCTCTCCATTCTAAATGTTTTATTTCTTTCTCTTATCTGTCTTTAAAAATATTTAGATATCGAACACATGAACATACTGTACGAGCAGGGGCCTGACCATAAATATGACCTCTGTATATATAATGTTATATATATATAAACCCACTTGAACAAATAACTCCAGCCTATTTTCATATAAAGGGATTGGCTATGCTGGGCTGTACCATATGACAATACTTGCATTTGAGAATGATGCTGTCATTCTTGGTAACGCACACTGTTGACCCCTGATCACTTTCACTAGCAACTAGGCTTCACTCTGACCTCAGTCTCTAGGCCTATCCTCCGAATTCTATGTGCGTCTCACATCCCAATCTTCCTCACCGCGACAGCGCGTGGGCTAATCATATGCATTTTGGGAAAATGTCACCGCCACCCTGCCCTCCTTGCTCCCTCCTGCCATACTTTTGCGAAGTGTCAGGGGCGTTTATTAATTGCTCAAAAGAGGATTAATTACTCCCAGCCCTCTCTATTCCTTCTCACTGTGGCGCAGGTGATTTATGCCTGTCTTTTCTCCAAGGTGGAGGGGGGTTTTGCCTGGTGTTGACTCCCCACCATCCATCTCCCGCGCTGCGGCCGCGTTTGTCACCGCCGAGTGGGTACGTTTTTGTGTGCGCGCGTGCGTGCTTGTTTAAAATGGAAGTTGTTAACGGAGGCACATGTTGGCATCCAGCAGCTCCGGCGAGCTCGATAATCAAATCAGATCCATCCATCATGCCGGGCTAATTAGACAGTGTGCCGGCATAACGCTCAGGGCCACGCGGTCTCAGGTTGGGGGAGATTGCCTGCGCTCGCTCGAGCACATCCGGCCTTAATGTCTGACAGCTCCCACCGTCTCTAGTGAGAACGCGTCGGACCTTGCGGTTGGACAAAGGCTGCTCCGGGAGGTTGGGAATCCATACTGTGTAGGATTCCCAACCTGTGTAGGTTTGAGGGCCATTTCTGCACATGGTGCTCTCTCTCTGCCGGGGGTGAGGAAAAGTTTTGTTTTCACGCCAATCGGGAAATCCCTTTGAAACTAGGCTATTTTGATTGTTTCATATCTTTTGATCTCGGAGGGATCTGTGGTGGGAGAATTTAGTTGTTGAGGCACTGAACTAAAAACCAGAGAGAGATACTTAATCCAAGTTACCTTTGTTAATATTCAGCAATGAAACATTGGTTGAATTTTAGACAATGGAAGCTCTGGTCAAAAGCACATGCTAAGCAACATACCAGTAATAACAGAAACTCAGTGGCCATTAGGTACACCGCCCCATTCATAGCCTACAGACTTGCCGCGACTTGCTTTATAGGCTATGTTGTTAGAATGTACGGATCGAGTGACCTAAGCGACTTGTATGGTATGATTCTGGAAGCCAGGAGCACCCGATTCCAGCATCTCAGGAACGACCGCCCGCCCAGGCCTTTCAAAAAGTCAGCGAAATTCCTGTGGGCAAAAATGGTGGTCAAATAAGAATCATGCAAGCTAACATGTGAGCGGCAAACCCAACCGCGCAGTGCAACAGTCTTGTGCAGAGCTGCATCTGGGAACTTGTCGGCCCTTGTCACAGATGGGCTATTGCAGCAGATGACCCAACAGGGTTCCATTCCTATCACCTGAAAACAAGAATAAGCAGGGCTCTGCTGAGCACACGATCATAAACGCTTGACAGATGCAAAGTGGAAAAACATCGCCTGGTCTGACGAATCCCGGTTCCTGTTGAGTCATAGTGGTAGTGGTGTGTGGAATGTTCTTCTGGCACATTTTAGGTCCTTTGATACCGATCGAGCGAGGTTTGAACGCCTCAGTGTATCTCTACGATGTTCCGTGGCTACACTTTACCCTTTATCACATGGATACTTCCAGAGGGTTACTGCACCTTGTCACAATACATGTACGGTCTTAGAATGGTTCCAGGAACATGACAGCGAGTTCAGTTTGCTTGAGTGGCCTGCGCCGTCCCCAGATCTCAACCCAACTAGCATCTTCGGGATGAGATGGAACTGGCTGTTCATTGCTTTTCATTGCTGTTCATTGCTGAACTGGCTGTTCATGAATCCACAGCCATCCAATCCACTGCTGCTGCGTGATGCAATCGCGACAGCATGGACCGACATTCCTGTGGAAGATTTATGACATCTTGTTGAATCCATACCCCTGAAGAATTTAGGCTGTCCTGAGGGGAGGGGGGGTCCGACGTGGTACTAGATGGGTGTAACTACTAAACTGGCCACAGAGTAGATATGGCAGACACCACAGGAGGTTTGGACTGTGTGACTGGAGGGACTGGTAGAGGTATGAGTACTGCAGCAAGGAAGATAACTCAATTTCACCCTTTTCAGTTTAGCACCGTGACCTGTGAATAAATAGCAACTTATTCCGGGCATGCTACAGAGCTCAACCATCTGGGATCTTGGTTTGCGAGCAGTACCTGCAGTCTCTCAGGCTTAAAACAAAGCTACAGTTTGTGTCTCTCGGTCCTCCACAACAGAAGGAACGAGGGTGGGGGTGGGCGGGGAGACGAGATGAAAGACATTTTGAAGTGCCATGAACGTAGCAGATTTTTATTTTATTTTTTGTCGTTAAAGTGTGTGTTCATTCTGGAAACAGGGCTGTTAGCTGATCTTTATATTCATCCTCACTAAAGATCCATTTATTAATCTACCCCTTTCATGTGTGTGAACAAGCTAATGATGAGGAGACATAAATGAGCTGGTGATTCTGGGAAAAGCCTCACTCTGACTTTCGCTTCCTAGTTCTGTAATTACGCAGCTCATTTCTGTATCGGGGGATACAGCTGAAATGTAGAGAGACCCATTTTTTGAAGGCGGGAGCCTCATTGTTATGCGCGGGTATGGAACTCCGGCTTGTAACCTAACTGCTGCCTGGCCGTGAGTAAGTTATTTCCCGGGGGGGTCGCAGCGGCAGGGGTGGGCATCTTCGGTCTGCTCATCGATTGTCCTGCAGCGAGCCGTGGGGAAAATGCCAGCTGAGCCCATACAGCCAGGACATGTGCAGGAATACACACACACTTAGTCATTATCATACGCACACATGCACACAAGCATTATCACACGCGCACACGCACACACACGCGCACACACACACACAGGAATTTTCACACAAGCATTATCACGCAATCGCACAAACACACACACACAAGTATTATCACACACACATTATCACGCACATACACATGCATGCAGAAACACACAAAAAAACACAGGAATTTTCACACAAGCATTATCACGCATGCACACAGACACACACACACACACACACACACAAGCATTATCACACACACATTCTCACGCACATACGTATGCACACAGACACACACACACACACACACACACAAGCATTATCACACACACATTATCACGCACATACGTATGCACACAGACACACACACAAACACACAAACACAAGCATTATTTCTCTCTCACACACACACACACACACACGCACACATACATATTACTGCAAACACATAAGCATTATCACACACACGCGCACTAACACTTATCACACAATTTTACGCTCCACACCTTTGCCTGAGTTTGAGTGGTAACACATGACAAGCCTGTATCTCCATCTCCTCGAGTAATTTCCACGGTCTGCAGAACGATGCAGCCTAGCACTGTGCACCGTGAAAATATAGGTTTTGTCCTTTACGGTTTCTCTCTCGCTCTGAGTGTCTGCCTATCCATCAACATTCAGCATTTTTTCATTTAATTTGTTTCTTTTTGCTTCACCTTTTCCTCCATGCAGTGGCAGCGAGAGGGCAGAAGATGGTTATGGTTATTACAGGTTTTCAGCACAGCTCGGGTGGATAGGAGGGGAAAAGAGCGAGTGTTTATCTTTGACTGGCAAACGAAAGGCCAAGGTGGCTTTGTGGAGAACTCGGTATAAACAGAGATAACCAAGATTACCGCCAGAGGCCGCGCTGCCGAGCCTCCACCGGCACGCCACGCAGAGCTCAATGTGGTGCTTAAGCCCACAGACTCGCCTCCGTTAACCAAAATAAAGAGCCTTGTCCAAAGGAACAATGTTGACCTCACTTCTGCCTCATGTTTGCCTCACTGTGGAAAGGCAGAACATACCCATGTTCAAAAAACCAAAAGCCAAATCCACAGAGACCGAGACAAGGCCATCGTAGTGATTGGCTCTCCACACTCTCTGTCACTCTGTCCGCAGATCGGACTGTCCGCCAACATTGAAAGCTCCCACCCCCCATTAGCCGGGGATGACATTAATTGGTTTGAAAGTACAAAACAATGGATACAAGGATTATCCGGGGCTCAAGTCCTCATGGGGGACGCGAGTGTTCCTTATCTTCACTCATATATATATATATATAGTTTTCCGTAGTTAAACACCAGGCGAGCTCCAAGAAATCCGCAAGATCTGATTGTCAGTGTTCGTCATCCCATTTCCTTGTCCCAGCATCCCCCTAGATCAGAGAAATATTAATGAGCTCGACTGAGAGCAGACACAGATATCTCCTCCGTCCGCCCGTGCAGGGCCACACCCTGGAGAAAACCTGTGAGCAGGGAAAAAGAGAGAGAAAAAACGACCGGGCTGTGCCACGATTTGGAGACCACGTGGTGTGGCTCTCTGAAGGGTTCGCCCCCTTAGATATCGCCGGAGTCTTGAACAAAATGGGCGCAGTTTTAATTACAAATATCTCCCCGTGCACCTCGGCCCTCGACTCTGTGCAGCTACGACATAGCGTCTTCGTAAGTGCCGAATAGAGTTCGGGGGGCTCGTGCCTTTGCTTCTTTACCGTACTGGTGGAGAGCACCGTCACCCTGATGATGTCTCGTCTGTGAAGAGCCGGCCCGGGCATGTCAGCCTGTTGGTTCACTCTTTGAAATACAGGCGTCAATGGCATCCCCTCAAAGGCTCTCTTCTACCCGTTTTACTATAGAATTCCCTTTGTTCGGTGCGTGGGCAATGCACAAATTCGCTGCGGTTTTGACGGCCCATCTTTTAAATGGTTTAAATTTACCTGAAGTCTGTTTTTCTGGAAGAAATCGCTTCTCCAAACCAGTCAGTTCTAGCAAGCCGTAAACGTATTATCTCCATCCTTTAATTGCACCCTTACAAGTGTAGCCCGCAAGTGTATTTGCTGTCAATAAAGATTTGTCAGGAAAGCTGTACAATATTACAAAGTGCAGCAGTTGTTGGACCCGGCATGGATTTCAGGCCGTCCTTTTGGGTAATCCTAATTCTGCATGCCTGTGTGGAGAACTAGAATAGTGCATTTGGCATGTGTGCCGGCAGAGAGACTCCTGGCGGGATGACTGCATGTTTTAAGCTCCAAACGGGTTCTCGTTGACGTAACCTCAAGAGCGGCACTTGACCCAAAGTGACTGTTTCGCTCGCTATTGATCCGTCCAATGGGTGAAGCGTGGCACCGATGAGTTGTTGCTCATTGGCCGGCTCGGTTAAGGGCGTATGCCGAAAAACTGCAGTGACAAATGTCTCCTATGTTCGCCGTCGAGCCCAGTCGACGCGCTAAAGTCACACGCTAAAGTGCGTTTCGAATGGTTTAGAGGTTTCCTCTGTTTTACTTTTCCAGTTCAGTCACACTAATGGCCTCAGACATTAGGACACTGCTGGACGCTGTTGTGTTTACAACTCAACGTTATTTTATCACACCTTTGCGCCAGTAAGCCTGAACCAAGATAACTGTGACAGTGTCAAAGGGAGTTTTTAATTATGGAAAAACCCTGCCGGCTCGGTTATGAGCTTTATTTTATTTTTTTTTATTATTTTTTCTTCTCTGTTTTCTGAAAGGTTTCAGTGTTTGGCAAACGAATCCTGGTCATTTTCTGGGACGGTCTACGGCAACACAAACCATGGAACGCAGAGTACGCCATATCCTCCATAAATAATTCACACATCCCATATGTCTTCCCCGGCAAACTAGATCACCAGCTGTGGGCAATGGGCCACACTTTGCCCAGGGCTGCCCTGGGGCCTCATGGGGGGGGTTTGGAGTCTGGTGAGGTGATATGGAGCATTCCATTCTCTGCGGTGCTAACTGGACCGGGCGCGCCTGCGGTCACCGAGCGATTCTTGTCAAGTTTCCCGCAATGTAGCAGCCACGTCAGGATGACGTTACCCTGTACCCAGGTGGATACAGATTCAAATATAAACAAAGCAGGTGTTTGGAGAGCCAGTCCTCTATGGTCCATGGACATACCTACAAGCATGAATCTGGTGCCGTTCTGTTTTACCCAGGCCCTAATTTCTCTAGCGCCCCCAGTTTTCAGCTGGGCTCCAGGGGTAGGGTCCGTGAGTATCCATACCACTCACGTATTCCTCCGCCGTCCTCTCATGAAAATCAGATTTCAACCAGTGCAAAAAACTTCAAACCTGCCTTCAAGTGACGCTGTTGAAGGGAAAAATAGGATTAGATAACCTTGCTCAAGATGTCCCGTTAGATTGTTCAGTTTGACATAAGCTATTTCCGTTCTTTTAAACTTCTATTTTAAACCTGGTTTGAAGGCATTGTCTTGTGGTAGAATTCTCTTCTCTTAAATGTTGTCTGATCTATATTAAAATATGCTAGATTACCTAGGGTGGTCTAAGTATGATACTTAGATTCCTAAAATAGTTCCCAGCTCTCAAAATTTATATTTGGGCGACAGAGAAATATTCTGATGTATCATTGCTCAAAAAGTGGTAAACTTTGTTTATTTAACATATGTTTTCCCCTATTTTCACCTCAAATTCAAACCAGAGAAATGGGAAAACACATGTGAATAGAATTTTTGGCTGAATCATATCGTATTAACTAATTAATACAGCCCTAATCCTTTTTTGATCAGACGCATTTAGGCAAATTGCTACATTTGAGAAATTTCTTAAGAGTGATTGAGAGCACATATCCTCAACCACAATTCAGCCCTTAAGCCCCTGACAAAATTTTTTCTTTTAGCAGTGTGCTTTTGTCAAGGAGAAAAACAACAATTGTGAGAACAGCCACCACTGTCTCCCCTGATCAAGTCAAGAGTTTCACCTCTCTTACATGGCTCGGAACGTGGACCTTTCTAAAAGATTACTTTTGAATAATTAAGCCTCTCGCAGATTCATCACTTCAATTAAAGTCTCGGCTGAGTGATGAATATTTATCCTTTGTTCCTAAAAATGTCCTGCGTGTCAAACAGCTTTCGCATGGTCAGAACAGAGGGCCAGTGTGTTGGCACCATTCATTAAGTGAATGAGCCGTGGCTAATTAATTAACTTTTTAGTGAGACCCGTGGTTCATGGTTCGTGTTCCGATGATTAAATTGGGGTAAGCAGCTCTTGGTTCACTGCTTGTTGATTCCAGTTGCGTTTTCTTAGCGTTTTTCAGGGTATGGAAAGCTAGCCGGCTTTTTTGCGGTGGGATGGCAGCGACACTGTAAAAGGACTGGAAGTCTAGATATTTGTGTAGCTTTCAACTCTTCATTAATCAGAGCAGTTCGGGTGACAGCCCTTAATAAGATTGGCGGTGGCAGAGGAAGGCCACGTCACTCGACCAGCAACGGGGAGCTGAAGAACAAACGGATCCACGAATGGCAGGGGAGAAAAAAGTGCCTCTCGCCTCACGGGACATCAAAGGCAGCGCTCTCAGACGTCCCGACGGCGGAGCGTCCCGCTCTGATCTTGGGGAAACTCGCCGTGTCCGTCTCTCATTCGCTCCCACCGCCGTGGCAAATGTCCGACCCCCACCCCGCTCCCTGGAGAAGCTGCTCGTCGAGGCACCCCTCTCATGCGGTCCCAAGTAGCGATTTAACCCGGGTCACACGCGGACACTTCCTGGGCTAAAGGGAGCTTGGGCGGGCGGCACTCACTCCCAATAAGGCTAACCGCCTCAGATCGGCGTGACGGCGGGCTGGCTCCACTCGGAAGCGTTCATTTCGCCGCAATCAGCGGAAGCTAATGTCGTTATTTTCCCTGATTGCGATTAATTAGATTATTCAAAGTGTGCGGTGACGAGCTGTTCTATCTGATTAGAAACCGCTTCCCCATGAAAGGCATGCCTAACGGCCCGTAAGCGGGGGGGGGGGGGGGGGGGGGGGGGCGGGGCGGGGGGGGGGGGGGGGGGGGGGGGGGGGGGCGGGGGGGGGGGGGGCGGAGGGCGCGGG
>JAOYSI010003757.1:36953-47582 GCA_025775065.1 Hiodon alosoides
ATACGCTGACAATGACCCAAACAAACTGGGGGCACACAATGCAACCCTGCGTGTGGCTGTCAGAGGCGAGACGAGACGAGCTCTGACCGTCAGACTGCTCTGAGGCCAGCCTTTGTGTTTTATTTTCTGCTTTGCAAAGGATTTTGGAGTTGCGCGGCGGTATTTCGAAGGTTTGCTGGAAGGGCTTTTGTGTTTGAGGTATATTTTGTTTAACATTCCCGAACACTCACCATCATCACTCCCCTCTATTAGAAACCATGTCCAATCTCTCTCTCTCTCTCTCTCTCTCTCTCTCTCTCTCTCTCTCTCTCTGTCTAAAAGCAAAACGAGTCAGATCCACCCTGTATGATTAGGCCCCTCCCCTCCAGGGGATTTGTGGCAATTGACGTTTTTCACCAGAATGGCATCCAAACAGTTATCAGCATGACGACTGTTCACTGCTTCAGCGTTTTTCCTCAGTCATTTCCACTGCCAGCCACGGAAGTCACGGCACGTGGAAGTGGTTGACATTTACTGAACAAATGATGCACGATAAAGCTAATTTGGAAAGATTTTAAAACTGGGCTAAGTGCCAAAACATTGACACGGTTTGGCGTTTATCTGATACTATGAAGGCGTCCCCTGTTATTTCCTAGTGTCTCACTACTGTTTCCCACAATTGAAGACCACTGGTATATTGACTTGCCGTGAATCCCTGTTAGATAGAAGTAGCAGTAGAATTTGTGACCGTGTCTAGAACTGTGTTCTGGCAGTGGCCACAGATCCCGCCTCTACTTCTGTGGCTGAAGTTAAAAATGTTTAAGACAGGAGGCTCAAACGCATCTTTTCATTTATCCACCTGCTGAATCACTTGGCAAGCCCCAATATGGCTAGAGGTGGGGAGGTTAAGCGACATTGCCCACCTACCACAGATTGCCGTCACATTAACAAGTTCCTGTTTTGCGCCATTACAGCCTACAGCTGGACCTAAACAAAACTTCAGAGGTTTTTTCTGGGGTCTGTGAACAGCCGAATTGAAACGCAGTGCCGTGATTAACTACAGCAGATCCGGGCGACCGCCGCAGCTCCCCCCCCCCCTTTAATAGCAACGGCTCTGGTTGCATTGTTAGCGTTCGTCAGCGGGCCCCCCGGAGAGTCCCGTTCGTTAAAATGAGCCATCCTCTCAGTCACTACCGGGCGTCTCCCAAGGGCCCGCAGATGCGTTAATGACAGCGGAGAGAAACGGGAGATGACTGGAGGAGGGATGGCACTCAGGGCCTGCTCAGTCCCTGATCGATAAGGTTCCTACCATGGACTCTATTCAGATTGTATGCGTTGTCTCCTAAACAGCGGACTGCTGCTTGCATCTGTTATTAAACCTGTCCGGTTATAAAAGAAGTATGAAGTGAAGAAATATGGTTAAATGTTAATGATAGACACACGCGAACACGAGCTATATTCAGCAGGTTTGGTAAGATTATGGCCTCACAGATGGAAGAAGTAAACATCTTTAATGTAAACAGGCTTTAAATCAGCATTCGCGTCACACAAAAACCCCGCTAAAACAAGCAGTCCCAGGTCTAATTCTGGCTTCAGCCTCTCTGGGCTCCGTATCAGGGCTGCGGATAAACAAAGAGATGAGCGGGAGCACGCTCTCTCTCTACCTCGACCCTCACTTGGCCGGAGCGGTGAGGTGGCACCAAGGATGAGTCATCGCTCGAACCCGGCCGCGCGGAGGGGGCCCGGCGCCACGGTAGCACACCTGTAAGGATGTGAGGAGGGAAAAGAGTGCCTTGACAGCCAGCATGACACAAAAAAGGGCCTCTACAGCTCGTTCTGTCGTTCGCCGTCTGGATGATCCCATCCAGATCTCTTCCACAGCTGTGTGTCAGTAAACAGGGAGCCAGGGATGTGTTCACTCGTATCGGATAGGGAGGAAGGACACAGAGGGCTCTGCAGGGGTTGCCATGCCAACAGGCCCCCAGTGGTAGACTGTGTGTGGGGGGGGGCGCTGTATACGTTGCGCTGGGATTGCTTGTGCAGCCTGAAAATTGTTTGTTGCTCCTGTTTGGCGTGCGGGCGGAATGTGGCTGTGGGGCTCTAATTTTATTAACTGAATTATTGTGGGTTTTTACACCCCAAACCCCCCCCCCCCCCCCAGCAGGCATGTCGTTAATCCGCATGAGCGCGTGCCTTTGCACACACAATTTAGCGCGATTCCGCAGCCGGGGCCTGCAGTGTTCTCGTCCTCTGCTCTTTTACGCCGAGGGAGACGCGCGAGGAAGAGAGTGCCCTGGGAGATGCGTGCAAGAGCCAGATAGTTCTGACACATGTGAGGCCCGCGCGCTCAGACAGGCATGCACACACAGACACAGAGGCACGAACAGGCTTACTCAACCAGTCGGTATCCAGAACGGCACTCTGACCATGGGATGAAAACACAAAAAAGTGGTATAAATCCACTCCCGTCGAAATGGGTAAGGGGTCACTGCCCTTCGTGGGAACTGGCCCTGCCACTGCTGTTCCTCAGGGCCACCATCTCCTACCCACAGTGACCACAGGGTTAAACAGCAGCTCCAGGCTGGTCTGCAGGAAGTCAGTTGCAGTAACTCCCCCTCACTTCCTCCCAGTGAGAACTCGCACCCTTCCCACGGAGTGGGCATCACCTTTGAGCCATGCACACTCTTGAAGACCTTTTTTAGCAGGAATCTGGCAACTGAGAGAGAGAGGTAGCGGTGGTGATGATGAGGGTAATTAATAAACAAATGGGAGCGCAGTGGGCGTCTCCCGCTGAAACGTTGATTGGCTCTAAACCTCTGACTGTGTCTGGCTTGTTCTGCGTGAAGGTCTGCCAGTGGGCAGGCTTAAGCCAGAGAATGTGTGGTTCATCCTAGAAGTAGTATATTGACCAGGGTCCATGGGGTCGGATCCCATCTAGGGATCCAGTTAGGTAGTACGCCTGGAGTTCCGATGAACCTGCCCACCACGCTCTCTGATGTAGAGAGTATCGTGGAGAGGACTAAACACAAATGTCTTAAGAGTTGGGAGTGGCGCAGTTTGTTGTATTATATTTGCTTATACTGTACATGTTGGTAGGAACGGAAAAGGGCTGTATATGAACTCATCATTTATTTAGTACACATTTTTTATTTTTATGTATGTATGTTTAAAATGATGGAGGTTTTAAGTTGCCTTTCCAAATTAAGTAAGAACAAAACTTGTTTTTTCTCTATTATTCAGTATGCGGCATGTATTTGCTGATAAACGGTGGAGGAGGGGGGTTCCGCTTTCACTCACTGAGGTGGCTTGTTTCTTGCAGAAAGTAGCTGGCCCAGTCCTCTGCACCTTATCATTCAGAGTGCCATGCCAAAACAACACTATTCTGTCTGGATCGCTCTCACTCAATGACACACACACACACACACACACACACACACCCCAATAATAACAGTGTGCACCTTCTCAAATACCTGATGCCACTGTTAATTTACTGACTACCATCAAACACACCCCTCCCCCACCCCCAGTGAGAAATATTTACATCCGGCACTGTATATGATACAGCCTTTGGTAACCTAGCAACATAGCAGAAAGCCGTGTGCTCCTTTGTGGTACCCCGCTGAGCAGAAACCCAGTATGTGTTGTGATTCGGCACATCTGGAACTGATAACAAAATCACACCGGAGCCAGCCTGGCTGGATAATAACAAAATGCATGCAACGGCGTTGAGTATTAAAATTGTTTAAAATCTTTAGATCTTTTTTCATTATCACCATGAATAAATGCGGAGATCGAAGCTGAGGATACACGTCAAATTGCTTTTAGACTGGCTCTGAACGTCGGAGAGTCACTTCTGGCTGCGTGAATAAAACGGCGGACGATCTTTGAAATGATGTGTCCATTGGAAATGAGTAGAGAGAGCTAATGCAAGACAGCTGTGCCCAGAGATCCGTTGTGTGGAACCTTAACGCAGTGGGCTCACAACAATGAAGTGGAAAAAGGCTTCACTTTGCACTTGTATGGCTTTTAATGTTCTGTCTGCTTCCAAAGACTCAAACTGAATGTAGATTTTAGTTGAAGTAGCTATTGCTAACAATAGTCATGCATATTGCTTTTTTTGTGTTTAACATTAACAAAAATTTTTTTACATTTTTACATAAGACTTTTACTGAAAATGTTTCAGAAGTTGTATCCTAATTAAGCATACAAATATGAAGAAGGGAAAACAGCTATTTAAAAAGAAAATTATTTTCAGTTTTTCATGGTGTATTCATACTTCATGGCTAGTAAAAGTAGGTGTCAATTAATCCCAGCTCTTAGCCTACCTTGACACTATCTAAATTATTATTGTTTGCCATATTCCGTGTTAATGTTTAACTTTTTTTTTTTTATTACAGTAACCGAAACACCTCTCCCCCACCTCCATTCTGTTACTTTTTTACTATATCTAAGTCTCTTGGATGTTTTTAGTACCAGTGACTTGTTCTGACTTGTGAAACGTGGATTTGTGTAGGCCTTTAACTGATATTGACATTTACAGGGAAATAGTCTGCCTAATAGTGTCTGATCTGAAAAGCTGATACTAGTTCAACTAAAGATGATTCATTGTGTGAAGCAGTTGTCTTATTAAGACCACCAGATTCACATTAGCAGAAGGGCACAGCCAATCAGTCAATAGCATCCAGGTATTCATGTTTAGTGCATTACATGTATTGGCCACATACTGTCTATACAGTTACGTTAGCAAGTTTCATTAGGGGAAAAACGGTTCTAGCTAATTTTAGGTGAAGGGTAGATTTAGCTAAATGTGTGTCAGGTACTAAGCCAGTTCTTCTAGAATTCTTAAGTTATTAACATGTATGCAACAAGTTCAAATCTGTTATCCCATGTCGAAAAATGCTCCGTTTGTTGTCAGGAATTCTATCAATCAGGTAAGTTGTCCTTAGAAACCTTTAAAGTCTTTAAATGAGCCTCACTTCCCCTCCAAAACTACCAAGTAAGATGTCTAAGGAAAGCATATTCATTTATTAAAACAATATGTTTTATAATTTACAAAGTTTTTTACCCTCGTGACATTCTTTAAAGTAACTACACTTCAGATGTTTGAAGTTTTCTTCCACGTAACGTGACTTGACATCAAAACGTAAATATCGTCTTCACATTGACTGTCTGCCCAGTCCTCTTTCAAGAGTGCCCCTGTGTACCACCACCGGACAGAATGCAAGGAGAATGCTGGGAAGACTTTGAGTTCCCCAGGAAGGCAGCTGAGATAGTGTGGCCATGAAGCCTTGGCTGAAACCAGATACGAGATACGAGAAATCGTGGATGATTCCCGACGCTGTGTTCCACCCTTACCCCACCATGGTAGTTGTGCGTGCTTCCGCCTCTCCATAGACAGACACCCAGAAAAACCTCCACCCCATCCCTTGGCTGGACAGCGTTGGGGACCCATTGAGTCGGAGAGGGCATCCCTTGGATCTCTGCCTCTCCTGGGCACCAGATGGGATCATCTGGCACTGGTAGATGTGACCAAGCAGCGGCTGTCAGGGACGCACCACCTTCCTCAATGAGCTCCGGAAAAACTTTAAAAAAACAATGATGTGCTTTACCGCTCTGCCTTTCCGGCTGTGGAGCAGATACAGCAGATACATAATCTCAGGATTCAACGTTCAATCTGCTCAAATCGAGAGAAAAAAACTTGCCCAGGAGAAGAGTGACATTCTCTGACATTCCAGTCCCAGCCAAACTCCGGTAATAGGCTATGGTTTGAGAAAATATCAAGGCCAGGATAACTTAGAATACATCAACTGTCGGTCGCATTTCAAATACTGGACCATGAGGACAGAGCATTTCAATAAGGGCTCTTTGAATTTAAAAATCAGAATGAGGACAGGAGGTGATGAGCTGAGTCCCAGCCGTCCTCAGACTGGGCAATTAGGACCCCAGACACAGCTGGAAAACGGACTCCATTCCGGTTCAGTCCTTTAAATGCATCTGAAGGCGAGGAGCGGCTATAGACAGCGGTCGTGATAACAGCAGGGAGAGCGTAACGGCGATTTTCTTTCACAGCTGCCCCCCTTCGCATTCCCAGCCCGGCGATCGCGTTCGTTCTCTCCAACACCCCTGGTCTCCCCCTTCTCTCTGGCCTCTTCTCCCCGTGTCTTCCTTTTGTTCTCATCTCTTCTTGTTCTTTGCTCACGTCCCTTTTTGCTTCTCCTTTCTTTCTCTCTCGAGTGTGGCACAATTAAGGATACAAAAAAAAGAAACTAAAAAAAACATTATGCTCAATTTAAAAAAGACCT
Organism: Hiodon alosoides; assembly: GCA_025775065.1. Classification (NCBI taxonomy): domain Eukaryota; kingdom Metazoa; phylum Chordata; class Actinopteri; order Hiodontiformes; family Hiodontidae; genus Hiodon; species Hiodon alosoides. The sequence goes on from JAOYSI010003757.1 coordinate 43,235, forward strand.
TGAATGAGAATGGAGAATGGAGAAGACGCGTGCTAATAAATGATCAGGCTTAAGTGCTTCAGTTGGTTTTTGTTGAGATGAGGGCCGGCGCTCGCCCGTAGACCATGGTGACGTCATCTTTTGATTTCCCATCACGAGCGCAGGTCTCTCGTTCACAGAGGTTTACGGCCTACTCTGCTACTGGTGCAATTAGGGAGAGGGGCTTCAGCAGGTTTTACCGGTTCTCAGCTTGGTTCTCTGTAGTTCTACATATCACTTTAATCGGGACCTGGCCTTGAGAACCCGCTGGCTGTCTCTTGCTTAACCGTGGCTGGAAATGAGCTCTGCCAGACAACACCTCCAGGTGCTCGCCATCGCTAGGAGGGTACAGTGTGCATAATCGGAGGTCTGACCGTGATGTTTGGAGCCCTCTGGGCGGATGAGGTTCAGACGGCATGTGAACGGAGAGCGCAGGTCCTCAGGATGTTGGGCTATTATCATAACTGCAGTTCTCTGAAATAGATATTAACCATCACAGATATATCTGGGCAGACATGCTAAATCGCACCCGAGCGCCCGTGTCGCTAAACGTATAGCGTATACAGCGTATAACCGTACGATCTCCTACTTAAGTTGACGTTGCCGATTGTCAAAGCTACGCCTCAGCCGCAAAGTTACATGAAGCCCCCTGAGCTATCGTCAGGACTATGCAAAGCACGGCAAAGCTGCATTGACAAGTCACAATCTGCGACGGCAAACGCTATAAAGGTCGCCTCTGTATGTGCTATGCGTCTACGTAGACCAGAGGCCACGTTGCGTAGAGATCCTTTGTGCAAGTATCTCTGTGAAGGGCATGACGAAGCAGGAGACAGTGTACAGAGCAGCACACCTACAGCCAAGCCTAATTATTTAAGCTCACTGTACACTAGCTGTATAAAAGCCCTGCATGTGGCTAAAAAATGATTCACTCAAGCTAGTAACTAATAAGAGCACAAGCCATGATTACTGATATTCGATTCCCTGTGGATAAAACAAACTATGAGAATTCTCTACAGCCAACACAAATATGCACAACAGGTACTGATACTAATAATTAAGTACTCAGCCTTCCCATGCCCAGTCTCTGCATGTCTGAAAGAAAAAGAAAAATGAACTTAATGGGATTGGGGTCACATGACATTGGCACTTGGCATATCTGCTCGTGTAATTCTGGGTTCCGGAGGTGAGAAACCCAATGGGGGTGGTCTGCGTTTTGCATTTGAGAGGGAATCATGTGAGATAATCCGACACGGGAGACATCCAGTCGACTGCAGCCTACACTTTTTCACTGGGGAAAGGAAAAGCCCCCCCCCCTCCGTTGAGACCGGAGATGAGACAGCTCAGTAAAGCAGTGTAGAGTCTGGTCAGGTTATAGAACAACAGCGAAGAGTGGTGTTCTGCCTCATGGCACATCATATAGGTAGCACTCGGTCTCTAGTAGTCTTTTAAAAAGTTAACATCTTTTTGTGGTTCCGTTTTTACGTCAAAACTAAATGGGGATAAGAAGAAGAAGAGAACACCTGGAAGGCCGCAGTCAGAGGACTTGACATCATCAGTAAACTGGAAGCATCTAGCTGCCCTTGGGACCATCTACCTTGGGAATTCTCTGTTGCACTTAGGTTCCGGAGTATTTCTCTTATTCTTAATAAATTAAGTCTCAAAATCCAGGTGACTTCTCCAGTGGAAGCCCATAAAGGATTTCTAGCTATTTTTCTTTATATTGAACTCTGCACATTTCATGGGAGACCTCTGGCATGTGTTCTATGTGCACGCTCAGTCGGATTAGCTTCACAAGAGCTTTGCTTCTGAAATAACTTTCATCCAAGACGCATACAGAAGTACAAATGCGTGTTTGGTACAGATATGGGCCTCATGTTTATCCCAGGTACCATCAAATTTGAAAAGCATCCATTCCACTCGCGTAATTTGACCGGCTCTCAGAGAGTCACTATGGGGGAAAAAATGCAATATGTTTCAGGTGCCGGTTTTCTTTCTTCTTTCTTTCAGTGCAGTTCCCTGCTTTTGCTCTGGATTCTGAAATGGAACTGTGGAGGGTTCGGTCATCTCTGGCCCCTTCTTGGCCTGTCACTTTTTCGTAATGGGCAGCGAGAAGAGAGATGAATGGCCAATTATACAGCTTAAGCCCATCTGTCTCTGTAGATAGGAGAGGGCCGCATTGGCTCAGCCTCCCGTCCAGGCGCGGTTCGGAAGGTACGGCGACAGCGGTGGAGCCCTGCTCTCTGTGTCTCTCAGGTTTGAAAATCCGCTCCCACACACCGAGGCCAGCTGGCTTCCCAAACTCTCGGTCCCCTGGGCCACCATCTCTCCTGCCGTTCCATGTGGCTCCTGGCTCCTCCGCTCTCAAGTGGTCCGGGTACCTCGCGGGTTCCTGGACAGAACGGGCAAAAGAACTCCTGCTGCATGGCCACAGCAAAGAGACGCAACCTGGAAGTTGATATTAATAGGGCACGCTGGGTTTTAATAATTGTCTCTCGTGAAAAGGGCGGATAGACTGGTGTGCAGGTTCCAGTATCAGCTGCTCTGCACTATGGAGGAGCAGAATGCACCTGGGTGCGTTCAAAAAGTTAATCATACCCGTATAAATTTCCCCAATTCAGCATTTGGCCACTGTGAATGGTAGCATGATTGAGAAGAATGTATGCTATTCTAAGGAAAAATGCTGGAGGTCATGCGAAACCCTGATAACATTCTACCGTTCAAAGGCAAGTCTCGCTGCTTATTGTCAGTGTCTCTGATTTATTTGTTGGCTGCCTGGAGTCTGTTTTATTCACACAATGCACCCATGGCTGTTACGGCCAAATGTGCACTTTTTGAGCTCGCCCCATTACGTTTTCCCAAATGATGTTTTCCACCATCTATTTCCATTGTCCAAAAGAGAAAGAGCTTAATTTTATTTTTTTTAATTGACCCATGGACTTTGTTACCGGCGGCAATGGCTTGGGTGTCATCCCATTTGCTTATTTCGATACTGCTCGTAGTTTTGAAATGAGATTTATTTTTAAACTGGTGACGCTGTCTGCCATTTTTCTCCCCAATGGCTCGACGGCTTTTTATCAATCAGTGTCAGCCAAGAAGCAGGCGCGAGGGGAGGTTTGACTCTTCTTAAAAATGAGCTGAGAATTGGTTGAACACGTAGTTAGCACAACTGAAACTGCCACGTTGCCAGACATCGCTCGGTAGGTGCTTTCAACATGAGACAACCTATTGAGGAAGGCAGTTTGAAACTGACCGTGTAACACCACAATGCACGTAACGCCATTCGCAGACACTCTCATTCAGGGTCTGTTTCCTTTTCTGTGGCTATGGTTTTCCAGTGTCTGCCGCTGAACTGTAAAGAGCTGGAATCATTCCTGAGAGGTCTGTATGGCACGAGTGCTCGGGTGAGCAGGCTTCGCAGACGGCCAGCCGTCAATCTTACGGGAGGCCCGCGAAGACTGTCGATGACGGAAGGGGGGCAGCCGTGGGGCGTGCGGGGAGTGGGATGCAGCCCGCCGCTCATCCCGCTGAGAGAGGGGCGGAAGGTGGTTCTGCGATCCCCTCTGTCACACCTCGGGTTGGGTGAGGGTAACGCAATAGCTCTTTGGTGCAAAGGGGGTTTTATTTTCTCCCTAATAATGCCAAATAAAGACAAAATGCTCAATTATTATACATATACGTATGATATCATCTATAATAAAATAATAATAATAAACATATTAACTAATATACATACCTGATTCACTCTAGAGTAAATCTACAAACTGTACAAGCGCAACAAATTCCATAGTTAAAAAAAACTCTACAAACTCACAAATAATCCATAACTTTGCAACTCACAACGCACAGCATTTTTTGCACTTTCTCCTTTACCCCTCCTTCCTTACATAAACGTCATCCCGGGAGAATTGATTTCTCTCCAAACCTTTAAGAGATAAAGGACGTTTTACATCTGGAACCCGTTGTATATAAAAAATGGTGGGCCCTTCTAATTTTAGAAATCGAAATCGAAATTTCTTAATGATGGATATAATCACTGACACGCTGCCGGGAGTCCAGTGAGAGCGATTTGGGTTCCAACTTCTGATTTACTTCCTTTTACTTTAACTCCCCACATTCACTCACACACACACACACACACACACACACACACACTCTCTCCGTTTTTCTTTGGAGGTGCGTGGTTATTTCGAAGCATTTTCAGTTTTCAATGCTTGGCTGCAACAGAGTTCTTTCTTCTCCAGAGACCACGCAGTGAACCTGGGGTGAGGGGGGGGGGGGGGGGCAGTGTGAGTGTGCACGTTCTAAAGTGCTGATTGGTTGGGTGGGTGAA